>CBVK0100240751.1:0-13386 GCA_900067695.1 Picea abies | reverse complement strand
ATGCATTACATGCATCCTTAACATATCCTCTAATATCTGATTCACTCTTTATGTCTATCCATTGGTTTGAGGGTGGTAGGCGGTGCAGAACAACAATTTGGTCTCCAATCCCACCATTAGTGATTTCCAAAAATTGGAGGTGAATTTCGTGTCTCTATCAGACACTATCTCTTTCGGCATACCATGCAGTCTGAACACCTCTTTCATGAATATCTGGGTGATATCTATCGCCTTGCAGGTTGATTTGACGGGGATGAAATGAGAAAACTTGCTCAGTTTATCCACCACCACCATAATGGCATCATTTTGTTTGGTTGAAGTTGCTAATCCAATGATAAAATCCATGGAGATGGTTTCTCATTTCCATTTTGGGATGGGTAAAGGGTGTAATAGTCCTGTTGGGTGTCAATGTTCTTCTTTAACCTGTTGGCACTCTATGCATTGGGCCAAATATTTAGCTATGTCCTTCTTCAATCCAGGCCAATAAAATTGTTTCTGGGTGGCAGTGATCATTTTCTGGTATCCTGGGTGACCAGTGTATGGTATTTTATGTAGTTCATCCATAATGAGCCTCTTCAATTCATCACAATTTTGAATGTATAATCTATCTCTATAAGTGAGAAGACCTCCTTCGGTCATCTAGTAGCCATCATACTTTACTTTAGAGGTTTCTTGCTGTAGGTATAGGGTCACAGTTTGAACGAAGGGATCTGTCTCTTGGGCATTTCTGACTCTGTTCTTGACATCTGTCTCACAGGTACTCACCATTGGCAGGTGAATTTTTTTCATGCTTCTGCTAAGGGCATCAGCCACCCTATTTTCCTTCCCTTTGATGTGTTTGATTTCAAAATCAAATTCGCTAAGGAGGGCCATCCATCTAGCTTGTTTAGCATTGAGCTTTGGTTGGTCGAACAAATATCGTAATCCACAGTGATCTGTCATAAGTACAAATTTTCTCCCCAAGAGGTAATGCCTCCACATTTTTAAGGCATGCACTATGGCAGCTAGTTCTAGATCATGAGTCACATAGTTGACCTCATATTCATTCAATTTTTGGGATTCATAGCAGATCACCTTTCCTTCCTGCATAAGGACTCCTCTGAGCCCTTGTTTACAGGCATCTATGCACACAAGGAAGTCAACTTCTGGGTCAGCTATTTTCAACACGAGTGCATGGGTTAGTAGATGTTTCAAGGTTTGAAATCTTTCTTCACATTGTTGTGTCCACAGGAATTTTGTCCCCTTCTTCTGGAGGGCAGTGATTGGACAACCAATCTTGGAGAATCCTTTTATAAATCTCCTATAGTATCCCTCCAATCCCATAAAGGATCTGATGTCTGGGACATCCTTTGGGGTAGGCCATTCCATGATAGACCTGATCTTGTCAGGATCTACTGTTACCCCTTCCTCGGACAGAACATGTCCCAAGTAATGTATTTTCTTCTAAAAGAATTCACATTTGTTGAATTTAGCATAGAGCTGATGCTCTCTTAGCACTTGCAACACAAGTCTAAGGTGCTCTTCATGTTCTCCTCTATTCTTAGAGTAGATTAATATGTCATCAATGAAAACTAGTACAAAATTATCTAAAAATTTACTGAGTACATTGTTCATTAAGCATATGAAAGTGGCAGGGGCATTGGTTAACCCAAATGGCACTACCAAAAACTCATAATGACCATACTGTGTCCGGAAGGTGGTTTTATGGATGTCTTCACCCTTGATTCAGACTTGATGGTATCCTGACCTCAAGTCAATGTTTGAGAAAATAGACGCTCCTCCTAGCTGATCGAATAGATCATCGATCCTGGGCAAGGGGTACTTGTTCTTTATGGTTACTTTATTAAGTTGTCTATAATCTATACACAGTCTAAGGGTGCCATCCTTCTTTTTCACAAACAAGACTGGTGCTCCCCACGGGGACATGCTGGGTCAAATATAACCCTTATCCATCATTTCTTTCAATTGCAATTTGAGTTCAACTAACTCAGGTGTGCTCATCCAGTAGGGTGTCCTAGACACCGGCACCGCTCGTGGTGCGAGCTATATCGATAAGTCAATGTCTCTTCTCAGAGGTAGACCTAGTACTTCCTCCAGAAACACATCTCTATATTCTCTTAGGATAGGGTGATCATCAAGGCTTGGTTTAGCACCTTCGATTGTTTTTAACACCTGTATTGCATATAGGGGACATCCATTTCGGCAATACTTTCTCATTTGTAGGGATGATATTTGTCTCACCGAGACCGGTTTTCGGATCCCTTGGAGGGTTATCCTTTTTCCTTCCTTGCTCACACATTCTAAGGTTTTATGGTAACAGTCCAGTCTGGCTTTATGGGCAGCCAACTAGTCCATACCAATCAATAGGTCGTATGATCCTAGGGGTAATACATTAAGGGTTGCTTGGGTGGGGAATTCACCCAATGTTAATTGGCAGGCTGGTATGACCTCTTCTACCTTTCTTTTGGTGCCAGTGGCTAACTGTGCCAACCATGGCTTGGTTTGTTTTCGTGGCTGTAGCTTACACTTATCAATAGCTTTAGGGGCTATATAACTCAAATTTGAACCAGGGTCAATCAAAACAGACACCAGATGGTGGAAAATCATACCTTCTATTTCCACCACTGAAGCTTGGTTGTCAGCTTGGTTACTATCCAAGGCTGCATAAATCTGCAGCACACTCCTTGCCACATCATTGACTGTGATAGCTTCCTGCATGTTATAAACTTTCTGACTGTTCTGTTGTCGGTGTGGACAGTCTCTCAAGAGATGCTCTTCCAACCCCAACATTTCAGAGGTTCTTTCTTTGGGTTATTAGTCTTCACTGATATAGGTCTAGAAGTTTTATTTCCATCCACCGAAGGAAAGTTCTGCTACAGTACACTCTGGGTTGGAAAGTTCATTCTGGGGTTCTTTTTGTAGTTTTAAATCCTGAGGATTTGCTCCCCTTTTTCTGAAATCTCGAACCACTCTTTTGTTTCCAGTCTCCACGAGACTCTGCCTGATGTCCATATTGTTCATGAAAATATGTTTCCTTTTGTATAGTGTCTTCTAAGGTCTTTGGCTCATCAAATTCAATTCGGTTCTGGTATTCCTTGGGTATCCCACTGATGAAGCGTTGCGCTTTTGCCTTCTCTGCTTTGATGTAGGGTACATATCTCAATAAGTCGAGGAATTTGTTAACATATTCCTCTATAGTGAGTTGTCCCAGTTTGAGTTCATAAAACTCTTTAGCCTTCTCGTCGAAATATCTTTCCAACAAATACTTCTTCCAGAAATACTTCTCAAACTGTTTCCAAGACAGGTCCTCCTCACGGACCCCTTTCATGCCCTTAAGATCTTCCCACCAGATGGAAGCCTTTCCGTTTAGATTGAAGGTGGCCACTTGAGCCTTTAAATTCTCTAAAAAATCATGGACTCTGAAATATTTCTTCAATCCAAGTAGCCAGGCCTCGGCTTCCTCTCCCTTCTTTATCTCATCGTCGAAGGAGGGAGGTTTGGCCTTTCTGAATTCCTCAAATTTATGACCCTTGGAATTCTTTTGCTTCTTTTTTTTTCTCTGAGAATAGAAACTGGTCCTGCTGCTGGAAGAGCCCTCTGAATCGCCAGCTTCCTTCTCAGTGGAATTGTCTGGAACTGGTCCTTTACCTCTGGGGTGGACTTTTCTTGAGGTGCTTCTCTCAGTATGGCCACTGACAAGATCATGTTTCTACATCTCGGGTTCATGCTTCATTTTTCGTTGTAGGTCAGATAAGCTCTGTAGTAAAAATGCATTAATTTCAGTTTTCTTTTCTTTCTCTTTCATCATCCTTTCATTGTCAGCCTTGTAGCTTTGCAATTCAACCATGAGACTCCTCACAGTCTCGGCTAGATTTGGAGGGGTTCCTATTTCTCTCCTTTCATCAGAATCTTTGTCTCTATTGTGGGAGCCTTCTCCCATCTCTTGGTGAGTCACCATACTCTGTGTCTATCGATTCCCACAGCTGATCATCCGCTTGAGTGAAAAGACAAATGTTGGCTATTAATCAAGAGTTAAATACATTTTCATAATTTACGCATAATTTATATCTCTTTCACATGCATACACAGTCGGGTTCTCATTTCCAAGTTTTTAATCCTAGATAAGAGAGTTAAGTTACGGGGTTACTCCTCGTAGGAGTGCTTCGAACGGAGCTTATGCGCAACTTCATACATGAGCCCAATCGGGCCGAGTGTTGTAACCATGCTCTGATACCACTTTGTCACATACCCACTACCTAAATCGGATTTTTATGGTCTTCTGCCGAACCAGAACCCCTAATTATCCATGGAGGCCCAGCGTAAGCTGGCTCTTTCTCTCTCCTTCTTTGTTCCCATGTGATCGCGGGTCATGTTCACGGTTCAAATTGAATGCAGTGCCTATTTGTATTTCGCACCTCGATGCTACAGTAATGTCTAAACGTTCGACTCTGCAACCACCGAACCTCGATAGGGCTAGTGATCAACCAATGGGGGAGAATCCCTACAGGGTTAGCAAATGGCTAATAGATACAAATCCCAACAAGATCAGAGAATAGCCAATGAGAAATGGCCCCGCTGCGCGGTTAAGTGGAACAGAGGTGACAGAGAGGGAAATGCAATACAGTGGTTGAAATGAAAGGAGGGACCCTACTTCACAAAATGAATCCTCAGTCGTAGATCTGAGCGGGTGGACTCTGGCCATCCAGACCTGCTAGCAACTTACCTTTATGCGCATTCACGCCCAGCATAAAGCTGGCATCTCTACCTCACATCAGACAGTCATCCCAGACCCAGGATCCTTCGAGAGGATCCTGACCATTCGTCAGAGCCTGACCACATGCTAACATCTCGAGGTTTATAAGTCTGGGCTTCGGGGTTTGAGAGCACGGGGTAACATGTCCCTTTGGTATCCCGAATGCCGAAATGTCGAAGTGTTGAACGAACCTCAATCAGAGATTATCCTCTTGGGTTAAGCATTGGTTGATATGACCTCTTCCCATATGACTACAACCTCTCTTTCGTCGGGATTTATTAAGGCAAGAGCCCGACCTATTGTCAACCGGACTCCCGAATCCCCAATTCCTGATTTCCTAAAACGGTTAATCTCTCGACACGTCACCTCCTTAAATGGGATGACCCACAACTATTCTAGGGTTTCCACCTTGGAGAGTCTCGATCCCTTGTCACTAGGACTCCCGATTCCGCGATCCCTAATTTCCCATAATGGGAGATCTTATGACACATGGCCTCTGTCAATCAGACGGCTTAGATCTACCCCAGGATTTACACAATGGAAAGTCCCGATCTCTTGTCAACAGGAATCCCTATTCCGTGATCCCTGATTTCCCATAATGGGAGATCTTACGACACGTGGCCTCCATCAATCAGACGGCTTAGATCTACCCTAGGATTTCCATAATGGAAAGTCCCGATCTCTTTTCAACAGGAATCCCGATTCCGCAATCCCCGATTTCCCGTAATGGGAGAACTTATGAAAAGTGACCTCCGTTAATCGGACAACTTAGATCCATTCTGGGGTTTTTTCTCCCCTAATACACTGGAGTCTTAACCCTCGGGTAACTCCTGACAGATCCAATGACTGTTGGGTTCTTCAGCCAAGATCTGACGGCTCATAATGGTTCCTACCCATGCATTCTTCCATGAATCCCTGGGCATGGAAAAGATCCATGGTCCAGATACTCTCATGAACCTTGGGGATCTATGGTCCTAAACTCTTCGCTACCCACGAAGACACAGGAAAACCAAGTGGTAAGGAATTTAACGCCCTACTTTGTCCTACTAATCTAACGGTCGTGGGTGACCGCAGATTCCCCACAGAATCAATGCATGAAAGTAAATCGTTGTTACCTGTCATGTGATTGTTGCATCCACTATCCAGCAACCAGAGATCTTTAGGTTGTTGTTCAGTCTTGTGGCATGAAAAAAACATACCTCTTGAGTTTTCTCCCGTGTGATTTAACACATGTGCTCTGCTTGAGAGATGATATTCTTGCTTCTTCCTGCATTCAGATCATAGTGTCCATACTTTTTGCAGTAATAGCATTGTATGCTTGTTTTGTCATTTGATCTTCTCCCTCTGCCTCTTTGAGGCTGGAAATTCTGATGTTGATTTTGTTGTTGAGCTCTTTGACCTTGGAAATTTTGATTCGGATACTGTTGTCTATTGCCTCCACTGGAGTGAGAGTTACTTTGATTGCTCCCTCTTCCTTGGTGACCTCTTCTTCATCCTCTACCTCTCCCTCTGCTGAAGGAGAATTGTGTTTTGAAAGCATTGGATATTGACTCATCTGTGAGATGCAGTCTGGTCTCATGTGTCACCAGAGAACGAATTAGTTCATCTGTTGAAAAACTTGACAGATCCTTGGATTCAAGGATTGCTGTGACAACCATTTCAAATTTTTTGGGTAAAATTCTCAGGATTTTCTCAACAATTCATTGATCAGTGATGGCTTCGCCAGTCAATCTGATCTGGTTCACGATTCCCATGACTCTGGTCATGAACTGATCCACATTTTCTTACTCTGTCATCCTCAGAGTCTCTAATTGCGTCCTCAAGGTCTGCAGTTTAACTATTTTGACCCCGTCATTTCCTTGATAGGAAGATTTAAGGATGTCCCAGGTCAGTCTGGAAGTACCAGTGCCTGTGATTTTCGAAAAAATTGAGTCATCCATAGAATTTTGAATCCAAAATTTGGCTTTATTTTCTTTGTTCCTCAGAGTTGCCTGAGCAATTCACTGTGGATTTGTCATGGCATCCAGGGCTGCTAGATCTGGTTCCACATATCCAAGATCCACTAGTTCCCAGCACTCTTGTGCTTGCAAGAAGGATCTCATCCAAAGATACCAAAACTCGTAATTCTTTCCCAAAATAATCGGACCCTGAGTTGGTCCTAAATTGCTAGATGACGCCATATTTTTTTTTTTTAATTTTGCAGAAAAAACAGAGGGAAATTTTCGTATTTTACCTCCAATCGCCGAAATGCCGATTTTTCGATGGGAGCTTATCGGCCTTGAATTTGGCCTTAGCCACCGTGAAATGTGACCACAGGCCTTAATGTTAAAGTGCTACGGGCTTTTCGGGTTTTTTACCTTTCAAATTTCCGAAATGCGAAATTTTCTTTTGGATGATTTAATGGTCCAGATCTTCCTGTGATATGACGGTCCAGATCTTATTGGTATATCACGAATCGGGACTTCATAACCCTGATGACGAGATCTTCTGACTCCTCGATTCCCCAATCTCCGATTTACCGATGGCGCTTTCCTTTCGGGAAATTTCCTGATTCCTTTGATCTCCGCCATGTGTCCCAACAGATGGATGGCTCAAGTCTGCTTCAGGGATTTCCCCATGGAGATTCCCGATCCCTCGTTTTGACAAGATGATGTCAGTTGGGCCCCACAAGGGAGCTTTCCTCCTATCGAGATTTCGGACTTCGGAGTTCCTAAATGCTCGTGCTTCTTGTCCTCAGGATTCACGATTTGCTGAATCCCGATGTGCCGATGGACTCTCCTCTTTCGGGACTTTTATGAGTCCTTGGATTTATGCCATGCATCCCCTCAAGATGGACAGTCCGCGTCATTTCGCTATTTTTCAACTTGTGATGCCAAAGTTTCTGTCAACTTGAGAACTTCGGTTGCTGAAACGCCGATGGTTTCCTTGATGTCTGCCATGTGTCCAAACAAATGGATGACTGAGATCTGATCGCTATTTCATGAATCGCGATTTCACGACATTCGTCGTGGAGTGTCTTTCATCAACAAGACCTCCGATATCCCGAACTCCGAAATGTCGATGGAGTGATGGCTTGGATCTGCTGCCACCTGTCCTCTGAGATGGATAACTCACAAGTCCTCTCGGTATTTCGTGATATCACATATTGGAGTTTTTGCAGTGAAATCGCCTTTATGCGTCCAACTCCCGATTACCGATTTTGCAATGGGACTAGATCGATGGATCATGATCTTTCATGATCCAACGGTCCAAAATGACTCGAAATTTCACAATTCGCAAATTCTCATGACAGTCTTCTGACCTTTACACCTTGAGAGTCAGCGAAGTGTCGTGATCTCACCACGTGTCTCTTGATTGATGGTCCAGATGATGTCGGGACTTCACATGTCAAAACATTCCTTGGTGCTACAGAGGATTAAACCTCGTGCACTTTCTTGTGGATCCAATGGCTGTTGGTCCTTTGTGCAAGATCTGACGGCTGAAATTATTTTTCCTTTTCCGCTCTCTCCTCATCCCTTCTGAATTGGTTTCCTGCTCTGGATCCATTCGCAGGATGAATCTTATGACCTCAATGGCTGTTCTTTGCACAATAGATGCGATCTTTGCTGAATTTGAAGGAATTTTCTCCTGTGGAAGAAAAAATTTGTGAATCTTTCAAAGATTTGAAAGAAATACACGGATTCTTTGTTCACTACTTCAATCTTTGATAGATTTGAGAGAATTCCTATAAATCTTTAAATGATGTTTCCTTATGCAACAATCTTTAACAATTTTGAATGAATTCTTTGAGTTCTTTAAATGTTCTTCCATTCTGCATCTCTTCTTCGCCAATATTTGACGATTCTTGAAAAATGTGCAAGAATCTTTAAAGTTTCTTCTTCTCGGTTGCTTCTTCCTTGTTCTTTCGAGTGTAGTACACTGCTACGTTGCGTGAGCTTCTTACGCTGATCTTTTGAGCGTATGAGTGGACAACTTCCTCGTGGAAGTTTCCTGTGAGTATCTTTTGAGAGTATGACGGATGACTCTCCAAACCTTGTGAAAGAGACTATGTCACATGCTCTCAAGATCTGTGAAGCTTTGCACTGTTTGAGGATCATGTTTCTCTCCAGGATGTGTGAAGAGGCTTACTGCTAAAGCTCTGATACCATGATAAATTGTGAAGCAAAAAGAAACGCAGAGACAAAAGAATAGAACAGTATATTAGAATGTATGAAGAAGAGTACAATGAGAAATAAGTCTGAAGAAGTACTGAAAAGATACTATGCAATGGGAGATGGCTGAGCTAAATAGGCTCAAGAAAAACAAGAATAGTAAGTACAGCTGGCCAGGACAGCTGGCAGTGTACAGTCAGACTGTTGAGGTTACATTATATTTAACACCCGAGACTTGTCAAATGACATGTTGGGTCGTGGGTTGTCATAATACGGAGATCAATTAAGTATGGGAGAACACTCAATTCACTTGTAAGAAAACAAAATGTGTAGATAGAAGGTATCCCTTTAATGAATGCATACGCTCATTGTGAGTGCTAATGACCTTTTAAAGTATGAATAGATTGTTATTTATGATATTGTAATGCTAGAAAATGTGTAGATAGAAGGTAATCCCTTTAATGAATGCGTACGCTCATTGTGAGTGCCAATGACCTTTTAAAATATGAATAGAATGTTATTTATGATATTGTAATGCTAGAAACTAGCTAGGGAATTACAACAACCATAAAATTACATCCATTGATCTTGAGATTACCCAGAAATAGACTGTATGGGCAATTTCTGTGTTAGGGATTGAGTATATGATGGTCAAACTTAATTTTATTAGAAAAAATATTATATTAATATGAAATTGTAAATTATAATTAACCCACACAACAATAAAAAAATAAATCACACAATAATAATAAAAAAAAATCATGGCATAATGGACACAAATGTTTATTTTAGAATTTTTAATGGGAAAACCAACATTTACTGGTTTCGTAATCTATTTCAACAATATGTGATTATAATGTATGTAGACTTAAGGGCCATTAGATAATTTACTCAAGTGCTTCTTGTTTACATTCTCTTGTCTTGATCAAAAGAGACATTTTGACAGTGAAAATACAAGAAGAAATAGGGAGATATAGGAAAATGGAAGGCCAACAATTATGGCCTTTCATTTCTCATTCCTCTCTCTTTTTCTCCTATTTTCATTTCCTATTTTATTTAATTCTTATTTTCTTCTCCTTTCTCTTATTCCACTTTACTTTGCATTGAGTTTTACATGATTACTAACTTTTCTTGATTGCTTAATTAATTTAGATATTGAGACTTACAATCATTTTCTTGTTCAAATCCATTTAAGATCATCTTACCATCAAAGGAAATGGATATGTCTACTAACTTCCATATTTTTATTAAAAATCCTATAAACTACTATAAATTGAAAATTATATTTAATGTTTTTATAAACCTACAATTTACTATAAAACTTGCAACACACATATATTAAAGATGGTTTTGATTAATAAAGAAAATATTCTAAAAAATCTATATGAATATTTTAGAAGTAGACAAAAGTTACAAGAACCATATAATTAGAATGCTAATTTAGCACAAATCAATGTTAAAATTACATCACATTTTGAAACAAAAATCTATTGCTATGGCATCCAAAATAGTTAATACTATCCTTCATTATCTTCAAAGAGATATCCAATAAATCAATCTTACATGGATGCAACAAAATAGTTTTAGTCTCTCCATGAAATGATTGAAAGGTTTTAGGAAACTCACAAAAAGATAATAAAGAAATTCAAAAATATTTTTAAAATATTAATGAATTAAAATATTTAGACAAATTTATATATCTATCTTATAAATTAAAAAAACTACATGCATGTTGAAACTTTTAATCTTTCTAAAATCTTAATAAAAACATTTTTAATCTTTTTAAAATATTAATAAAGTAAAATCTTTAGACAAATTCATATGCGTATCTTATAAATAGACAAAACTTGAAGGAATCATGTTATCCCAATATAAACTTTCAACAATTCAGTGTGAAAAAATGTATGATATTCTTACATAAAACTTAACTATCATAGAATAGTCAATACAAGCCTCCATTATCTTGGAAGATCAACCCAAAAAAACCAATCCTGCTTGTATGCTTAAAATAAATATGTTTTCATATATTTACTAATTGAATTGATTGAAGGGTTTTAGGCATGACCACTAAAATGATAATAGAGACATGCATGTGATTCAAATGATCATTTTTTTTCACAATGGTATGGTTCTATAGAGGTTATTGAGGTTATTGGGACATGTGTATTACACATATTGTCATATTGTAGTGGAGTATGGAATGTATGAAGATTTATAGCAAGAAATAAATGTAGAGTAGTGACAGAGAATAAATGTAGAGCAGTAGCAACATGGAATAAATGTTTAGTAGTGGAAAAGAATAAATGTAGAGAAGTAGTAGGGAATAAATATTGAGTAGTGACAGAGAATAAATGTAGATGTAGAGCAGTGGTAGCAGATAACATGATAGCGGTTTCAAGTATGTAGAAATGAAAAACCATAATTCAACGCTAAGGATGGAGGAAAACATTGTGTTTAAGTTTTGTGTCACTATCAAATTTCTCCAGAATTATGCTACTTTTGAACACTCTTGTTGAGAGCATAGAGACTCTATATTACAACCATTTAGTTGTGAATAATACATTAATTATGCGTTAGGATGTGAGCTCGTTTATGGTGAAAGGGTTTTCTCCAAGAAATCGTGTTGTTTTAATAGTTTGTTGATTTTTGTTTTCAAGTCTATTCTACTTTTAAACTTTTTCTACCCATTATTCTCTAATGGATTAGTGTACGAAGATTTTTCCACACCTATTCTTCCTTTAATTTGGTATCAGAGTATGATCACCCCATATCCAAGGTATTAGGGACAAGGCTCTTTTAATCTAATCTTTGTTTGAGTGGTAGTTTGATAAGAAGGAAATCTCATTGTAGGGAAATGACAAGCACATCTAGATTGTAAATGGAGAAGTTTAGTGGAACTAACATTGAGCTATGTAAGCTCAAGATAGATGATCTTATTATAGATCAAGATCTATGGGTTGTAGTATTTGGAACCAAACCCACTGGTATGAAAAATGAAGAGTGGGTGGTGTTGAAGAGAAATACATGAACCCCTATTAGGATTTGTTTGGCCAAATTTTTATTACTTAATGTTTCTAAAAAAAAGTTGCAGTAGCTCTAATAAGTTGGGGGATTTATATCAAGCTAAATCCTTGGTTAATAAACTTTTTCTATAGAAAAATATTTTTTCCTTCAGAATGGGTGATGATGATTATGTATCCTAGCACCTCAATGCATTTAATACTATTGCAACCCAATTGATATCATTTGGAGTAAGATGGATGAGAAGGATCATTGTATGACCTTTTTTGGTTTTTTCCTAGATTCATGAGACAACCTAGTAATGGTCATTAGAAGCATTGTAAATACATTGGTTCTTGATGAGTTTTTCTTTATTTACTATCACAGGAGTTGAGGTGGAAATATTGTAAATACATGAATGAGGTTTTTGTTGTTAATGGAATATATAAGGATAAAGGAAAGAAGAAATAAAAGTGAAAATCCAAATCTCATGGGAGACGTAAGCCTCGTCCATGGTAAAATGTTGGAACTATGACAAGGTCAAGAATTTCAAATGGGACTACAAGGAAGAGAAGAGAAGAAGAAGAAGAATGATTATGATGATGAGTTTGAAAAATATTCTCAAGAGGATAGTGGAGAGGCCTTTGATGTAGATTTGGAAACACATGTAGGTTGGAGTGCATGGTTGATAAAATCCAAAGATTCCTTCCATATGACTTCAGGTCGACAATATTTTTTAGTGTATGAGAAATATGATGGTGTTATGGTATGCCTTGGTGATGAATCTCCTCTCAGCATAGTTGGTTGTGGTATAGTCTTGATCAGATTCCTTATTGGCACAGTAAAGGGGATACTAGAGAAACTTGACACCTTGTATAATGTTGCAGATGTATTGAAAAATGAAATAGGTGAGCTCAGGTAAATTCAAGTGGTGCTATGAGTCTATGGGCCTTATGGGACCTAACAATTAGCTTGTAGTTTGATGCACTCTCCCTGGTACCCTTGTAAGGCATATGAAAAGTGGCAGATTGTTGGGATAGGTGTGAGCCCAATTAAATTCAAGTGGTGCTATGATTCTATGGGCCTTATAGGCCCTGACAATTATCACATAGCTTAATGCATTATCCCTTGTACCCTTGCAAGATATGTGGCAAGTGACATATTGTTGGGATAGGTGTGTCATACACTAGCAAAATACAAATTTGCCCATGTTCAATGCCTTGGTGAGTATGTCTGCAACCTGCTCCTTAGTAGATATGTATTGTAGTTCCACAACTCCTCTCTGAATATAATCACAGATGAAGTGATACTGAATCTCGATATGCTTAGACTAGTCATGGAAAACTGGATTCTCAAGTTTAATGCAACTCTGATTATCACAGTAAATAATGGTAGGCCTCAACTGCACACCGAACAATCCAACCAACATCTTGCGAAGCCAAAGGGCCTCACAACTAGCCTGACTAGCTGCCATATACTCAG
>CBVK0100240750.1:0-13386 GCA_900067695.1 Picea abies | reverse complement strand
CCACAGTTTCAATTAGGTTGTAATTAACTATAATTTTAACGTTTAGAAAAAAATATTTTTCTTTAGGTAGCGTCACTTTTTTATTTAGGTGTTGAATTTAAGGTTTTTCTGAGCAACTGTTTGATTTTTTAAGGCCATGCTTGAAAAATGTTGTTTTTTTGACCCGACTAGAAAAAATGGTGTTACCAGTAGCACCATTTTTTGATTTGGGGGTTGATTTTCATGTTTTTTAAGCAAAAATATGGGTTTTAAGGGCCAAAGTTCTCGTTTTGAGGTCACAGTTCTCGTTAAGTCAGTAACTTTGTTAAGAATTAAATAATGAATAATAAATAAATAAATACAAATAATTAAATTGATAAAAAACAATTAAATAATTATTAATATTCACGTCATAATTTTGACACAAAAATTACACAATTTTGATGCAAATATGACACAATTTGATTATATACGACATAATATTGACGCTAACATGATGCATATATGCTGCTAACAAGATGCAATAGTTTCGTATTTTGATGCGAAAATGATGGGAATATGACACACACAGGACATAAAGTTTATGAAACATGACATCAATATGACTCTAATAAGATACCAAATTTCTATATTTTGATGCCCTTGTAACGCCATGACAACACAACATACGACACAAACGTGGGACAATATCGATGCAAACATGATGCTAACAAGACACAAAAAAATGTATTCGATGCAAACATGATGCTAACAAGACACAAAAAACATGTATTCGATGCAAACATGATGCATAATTGATGCTAAAAGTTTCATTTTTTATAATGTACAATGTATAATGACTCTCTGTGATGCCCATTTCATTGCTAATACGACGTTGAAAAGGACACATATTGAAAAGTATGACATTGTGAAGTGATGTAGGGCACCCAAAGTTGACATAAATCATGAGGCCCCCTAGTCTGTCATGTTTGGCTTCATCAAAACATAAAAAAAAATATCTAAAAAAATACATCACACAATGATGCCAAAGTAGTGTATTGTAGTTATTTTAAGGTTTTCAATGGATGGTTCTTTTGGCTTTCTCTTCTATATTTTCACCTTCTATTTTATCTTCCTCACCATGATTTCTAATTCTATGTCAATAAATTCATTATTTTTGCCTTTGGATGGATTCTCCTTGTCATCTTCTTCATTCTCTATAACTTTTGTTGGTTCCTCTACACTCTCACTTTCTACTTGCAAGGGACTTTGAAAAATTCAATGTGTTTGATGCTTTTATCATTTGCATATACTTTCCTTGTGGCTTCGCTATATTTAATTCTCCACAGCTTACATACTATAAATTTTATTATTCTAGTTGTTTCATCACTGTAATGTCCCCAAGGCCGAGCCCAGTTGTAAATATGATGTATGGAATGAATTGTAAATATGTGTTATAGGCTGGTGAGCCAAGTTTGTATAAGTCCTTTTAAGAGCGATTAAGCCATGGTAGCTGAAAAGGTGCGCTACAATCACTACCATGTTTGTTCACTTGGCCTACATCTTCTAGCTTCATTTATTACTTTTTACTTGTTGACTTTTGCCCCAACATAAAATATTTTCTTGTTAGTTTTTGCTTCAACAAAAATATATTGCTCATAAAAAATCCTCCACTTGTTAGTTTCTTCTTCATTGAAAATCTACAACTTGTTGATCTCTTCCTCATAGATATTTGCATCATTGGATTCTCTTTAGTTAATTTTATTTTAATGGTGTTCAAATTTTATTTTCTCCTTGCTTTATTGTTTGCCAATTTTCTCTCCTTCATCGATTTCTCTTCCAATAGAAAACTTTGTTTTTTTGACTTTTCTCTTGTTTATTTCCAAAACCTGTAGTCTTCATCTTCTCCATTGGAAGTGTCTCTTTGTTCCTTGCCTTCATGCCTGCTATTCTTTGCTAATATGGATCCATCTCGTTTATTCTAATTATAATCAATTTCCCTCATGTGGTATTGCTATGAGTTGTTAGATATCTCATATTTGAATTTTTATTTAGCAGATTCTCTAAATTTCTTTGAGTTGCTTCTTTTATCATACTTTGTCATTCAACTCATATTCTTTCTTTCCATGCTTAATCTTTCACTTGTGATGAATTGTTTCCCATTTCATCTCATAATCTCTCCCTTGTCTCTTCAAATCGGGTTATGTCTAGAAAAAACTATTCTTTGATCCTTTTATGCATGGTAGCTCAATTGCCTCAATGGTAATCTTCTTTGGGTCTTCAACCTATTTATTCTTAATGTCACATATGCCTCTCCTTCATCCTTATAGTGGATTGTTATCTTCCTTTTGTTTGGATAGTGAAATAATTGATGTCATTTTGTCAAAGAGATTAGGGGTTCAATGGTTTAAGAATTGTCTTTTTGCTCAATAGTTGTCACTGCCCATGCCCTAATTGACCTCTTGTTGTTTTTCAACTTTGTTTTTGTTGTAATTTTAGAGTAATCGCTTCAAGGGTGGTATTTCTTCATTCGTCTCCTTCAACAACTTTCTTTGATGCAAACCCTTGAAGTGTATTCAATTATAAAAAGACATTGCATATGATGTCTTCACAATGTAAAGACCAAGCTAAGTTGTTTCAATTTTTCTTGCCTTGCTCTTAAATTTCATATCATAGAGCAAGACAAACCTCCATTTTTAACATGCTTCCTTTTGATATGTTTATCATGCCATGCATTTTGTTATCTTTTTTGGACTTCTTGATGGTGTACCGGTGCTTCTTATCGAGTTTTTTTCTTGTCAACATCACTAAAATAATATTTCTTCCATTGATTCAACTATGCCAAGTTTTAGCAATTTAACAAAGATTCTAACCGGGTTTAGAGAGTGAAAGGGGATAATTGCTTCTTGTGCATATACCAACTTGAAGGAAGTGTGCCCTATTAATCTCTTATATGTGGTTCTATATGCCCATAAATAAATTAGAACTCTATCATCCTAGTTATCTATGTCAACATTGAAAATCTTTGTCAAACCTTTATCGAATGTCTTGTTTACGGATTCAACTAGTCCATTTACTTATGGGTGATAAGGGGTGCTCTTTCTATGCTCTATCATGAATTTTGTCATTAAAATATTAAGAGTTTGGTTAATAAAATGTGTCCCTTGATAATTGATAATTAACAATGGACAACTGGATATTGTTATTATGCTCTCATAGATAGATTTTGTTGTTGTCTCTAAGATACAATATTCTACAAGCTCTAATTTAGACCACTTTGTTAAGTACTTTGTTGCAATGATGATATACCTTACTCTATTTCTCCTCTCTTTTGTATAGAATGGATTGACAAAGTCAATAACTCATATCTCAAAGGGAATTTGTCATATAACCAAGTATGGGGGCATTTCATCTTTCATTAAAGGTCTCCCATCGTTTAACACATATTGCATGCATTTATTCATCTTTTGTAGTCCTTTTACAATTTGGGCCATTGTTGGTTTTCCTTGACCATGTCAATATTACCACAATTTGATTAGGTAGGTCAATTTTCCTACCATTGACATCTTATTGATTTCCTATTCATCAAATTTCCTAGTTGTTTTCCATTCACTGACATATTTTTCAATTTTTAACTAAAATTGAATTCTCCATTAGAGTTCACTTCTTTGTCAAACTTCACCTAATTGTTATTTTCATGATATGGTCGACTTTCACTCAATCAACTTCTTGTCAACTTCACATAAGCAACTTTTCTCAAATTTGACTCAAGTTCTTAAGGAGTTTTCCTTAAGTTTTTAAATTCTAAATGTATAATATGTTGGGGTCTTAATGCAAATTTTAATGCTTGAGCACTAATTTCAATCAAACTTTCCCCTTGATTGTTTAATCAAGTTGACTCTCCAAAATCAACCTTCCTAATTTCAACTAATCCACTATTACTTACAAATTGCCTAGAGGGGTCAAGTTTCATTAATGGTTGCATACAAAAACCTTTGTCTATCACCAAAAATTTCTCATAGACATCTCTCTCTATAAAAACTACACCGACTTACATAGTTGTCAATTTTCGCAAATCCACCATGTTGATAATCCATTGACCAATTGGATGGACTTTCACAATTTCAACCCAAGTTTGTGTTCTGGGTTTCACATCGATTTTAAGGATAGGGTTAGTTTATTGGGTTCCTACCTCATATTCCCCCAGTCAAGTTCACAATCAGACTTAGTTTGTGTGCAATTAAACCTCTCAAGTTGATCTCTCCAACACTATAAGAAAAGTACCACTTAACAAAGGTTTTTATTGTTACAAGATTGGGAAAAATATTAAAAAAAATCTCCAATAAAACATTCGCTATTGATAGTGGAGTTTTGAGTGGATGTTCACTAAAATTAAAAATTATGGGTGGTTGAAGGTCTTAATGGAGGTTTTTCATTCAATGTGCTTAAAACAACAAGGCACACAATGTGCACATATTTATTATGCATCAATGCGTATTATATGCTTTGAAAGCACTGTCACATATTATATATTTTGAAAGCACTAGTGCATATTACAATTCCAAAGCACCAACACATATTATATATGGTTGAGAACCAATGTATATATATCCTTACACACTATGAAGGCTTGGTAACAATAATGATAACATTAATCACAATAGTAAGGATATCATAGAAGGGAACAATGTTGCTATTCTAATTAGGATCGTCGGTGCTATTATTACAATTTTTAGCACCATTGTGTTTTTACATGTATATCGCACCGGTGCATAATGATCATTGAAACACACTAGTACGTAAATAGGTATGAAATGATTTTGTTCAAACAAATACAATGCTTTGATTTGTTTCAATGTTGAATTTTTTCATGTTGTGGGTATACAAATGGAGTTTCTTATTTTTTAAATACAATTTCAACTAATAAAAAAACAATGTTTTTGTAACAATATTAGTTTTTATATTTTAATTAATTCACTTCGATATAATCATTGCATTAATGTATTGTACAATCTAAACAAATATAACACACATTTTTTCACTGTAATAATGTAAGTCATCCATATATTTAATTGACAATGTAATATTTTACAGAACCGAAGACTGCAACATAATGAGAAACCCATTTTATTATATATGAATAAGGGAACGTTGATCATACAAAATGGGACAAATTAAAGGTCCACAATAGTCAAATTGTCAATTAAATAATTGTTACAATTATTGATAAGACGTTGTCATACCAGTTGGGATAGTATCTCCACATTAAACAAAATGTCTGATTTTTTTTAACAAGAACTAGTAAATTTTTCTATTATAAAAGTGTGGTCAAGACCACTGAGATACATAGAGATAAATTCAAAATTACATATCTGTTCAAAAAAGGATGGACTAAGCCTGATTCCTAGCAAAACTCTAAAATTGTCTTAAGCTTGTTCCAAAATCTAATGCTACTGCAGTTATGAACTGTATATGAATGGTAGTAAATACCAAAGATACATATACAGAGGAAAAAACACAATTTATTATCTAGGTAGTGAGACTGCTACTAGGTCCATTCTAAAGGCTAGGGGCCTAGCTATTTTGGTCTTCGTCCAATGGGTCGTTGAGGTCCAGAATTGGAGCCACTGAGGTTGCGAAAGCAATTCGGACGCTGTCTATGGATGACTGTTGATCCCTGGCTCTCTCATTATGTTTCAATCTCCTCTGAAGATCTTCATTCTGGCTCCTGAGGGCCTCAACTTCATCTTGGAGTTTCTCGATTGAATTTTGGTGCTGAGCCAGGGTGTCCAGTGCGTAGGAGGCAATAAAGTTGAGTGCACAAATTCAAATAAACATCCTCTGTTGATTTTTTGAATCGCGTATATCTAATTCACATACCTTACCCTATTCTAAAGCATGAAACTCCACTCTGCATGCCAGTGTTGCCTTTATGTTCCCATAATTTGAATTGGTGAGAAGCCGGGCGAGGAGGGGTGAGAAAAATACTGGCTAGAGCGGAATGGAGTGAAAAGAACTGGGACCAAAGGAACTTGACTCATGAGGATGCTTTGTTCTGAGGAATTTGACCCACGAGGAGGTGCTATACACCACAACTCTATTATGAGGAGTAATACTAGTCCAGACCGACGAAAAATGGCTCATAATGACGCATTTGTTTCCTAATTTAACCTCTCTGCCACCTTTATTGCTCATCATGACAATACCTGGATGTCCAACTTCGTTCGTGCCTGACCGCTTGCTCTATGTTCAAGGTTATGTACCATCTCCCACTGCATCGACTGTGCAATTCCACGATTTGAAGCTATAGTCGAAGAGGATAGATCCATTTCTATGCATCTGTGATGGTACATGCGATGATACAGGGCACAAAATTTCGCACATATTCTATATCTCCTCGTTGGATGATTAATTAACTCGACGTCTATGTGCATATTTAACCTGAAACGTTGTGATTGCATGATGAGGTGGCTCAGTCCCTTGCCACACGCCCTAACTGTAAACATGTGCGAGAGGTGCTAGGGTGGCCGCTTTGTCCTTAGGTCATCGGAGAGGAATATCTGAGGCTTGAAGAGCTTGCTCATAGTGTTACGGGGGAGGAATAAGAAACTCCATATCACCAACCCACATAAAACCTTGGGCCTTGCCTATTACCAAGTTAGCCATTCCAACCCACATAAAACCTTGGGCCTTGCCTATTACCAAGTTAGCCATTTCATATGCAATTGTGTTGTATTGCGTAACCACGTGAAAGAAGTTCACTTGGAGATTTCTGAGAGAGAGTCTAATATGATCCACAATCTTCTTTAATCGTGTATCCTTTGGCGTTGAGTTTCGAATACAAATTCTGATCAATTTTTTTGAATCAACAATTATATTGAAACTTGAGATTTGCATGTGCTTGGATAATTGGATGCCCTGGTACATATCATATGCTTATGCCTTGTTGTTGGTGGCAATTCCTAGATTCTAGTAGTATTCAAAAACTTTGTTTCCTTCCAGCCCATACAATACCCCCCCCTTCCCCCGCACCCGCCTCCCCTATTTATAAACAACATTCCAAAATATAAAACTTGCAATATTCAATTATATTTCATGTCCCAAACAATCAATACCCCCCCCTTCCCCCGCACCCGCCTCCCCTATTTATAAACAACATTCCAAAATATAAAACTTGCAATATTCAATTATATTTCATGTCCCAAACAATTATCATTACTCAAGTTGTTGCATGACTCATTTATTCATCATTTGTAGGGAATATTGCACTTGTGTTATTTGCAATGTTTTGTTGATTTGCTTGATTTTGTTCCACTTCTTCATATTCCATTTATAAACATAGAAATAAAGTGTAATGAGTATATTTATGTTTATAGTATAATATGCATGATTCTGTAAATTGAAATGTGTAACATAGCAATGAGTGATTAATAAACAACACACTTTCTTTCAAAGGCATTGATCATGACATCTCTCAACATATTTTATATTGGATCCACTCCATACTTTGTTTCCCATGAGTTTTATATGTCATGGACAAGAATATATAATTAAAGGTTTTTTCTTATTCCATTAATTATAAAATAAGGGAAGTAAAGCAAAATATACACAGACAAATTGTTCAATTAGCCCTTGATACTCTAGCATATTCTCACAACCCACACATATTCTAATGTTAATCAAATGTTTAAATGGCTCTTCTTTGTACAATAACACTTGGTAGAAAACATCCATGGATGATTGTAAATTTATTAAATTATATACATCATAACAATTATGAAATATTCAGTACAAAAAAGGAAGTACTCACAAAATTTGCGATCAACCTTTTTCTGCCTTGTCATCTTTTCTTATGTGTTGAATGGGCTCCATTTTGTTTTCTCTTTTGCAACAACAATATGATTGAAAATTAATATTTCATGTGATAAATAAACTCTCTTATTACACATAAAAAAATCAATGATTACACACATTTGATGCATGTTGTTGTTGTTGGGACAATTCATCCCATGATTCAATGATTTTTGTTTCTTTGACCATCTCCTTGTAAACCTTTTTGGACATCCCTATCAACATGTTTCAAACACAATCTCATTTTGTGTATTTAATTTTCTTAATCTTCTTGAAAAATGAAAAGTTGATTCGAACTCGATTCAAAAAAGAAAATGGTTGTAAGACTCTATACCTACAAGTGAAATTAGGCAATTAAGGAAGGTTAGTTAAGCTATTAAAGACAATGCAAATGTAAAAATGAATGAGACAAAAGAGAGAAAAAATAAGAGAAACAAATGAAATAATAATAATAATATGAGAGAAAATTCTGAGGAATGGGAAATGAAAGGTCATGTCATTTGTCCTTCCTACTACCCCAACTCTCCCTATTTCTTCTTATACTTTCATTCTCAAAGGGTATTTTGGCCAAGGATGTGAGGGGCACAAAGAGCCATTACTTTCATTGTAAACCAAAGATTGCCAAAATGAAAACTAAGAAACCTTTAGATGCCGAGGATTTTTCCTTTGGGTTTCCCTAAGTGAAATCATGTATCTTTGTGTGATGAAATTTTTTAGTGCTTGATGAATTGTGGTGCACTTGGTTAATTCTAATCCATTGACATTCTCTTTGTTAGTTTGTTGAATCATAGCTTGCCATTCCAATCTAATTAATTAATTTGTTGTGTAAATGAATACCTTCTCTATGGACATTGTATTTCATATTGTCTTGGTTATGTTAATTAATGGTGGAATCATACAAAGAGATTTCATTGAACCAAAAGTGATAGTAATGTACTCTTTCCTTGGTTCGTATTTGTGCAAAACTTTGTTCATCCACCAATTGATTGATGTGATTATTAATTCATCCTCGAAATCAAATTATATCCAATGTGTGGTTAATTGCAACAACTAGAAGTTTCAAACTGCTTATCTAATTGGGTGAATGAGATTGAGGGATGTAGTGAAAGAGTTGTTTCACATATCCAACTAGTTTTTATTCTCATAATTTAATAAATAACAATCCATTCATGTTCTATGAGATCGTTGGCATTTAGAAAGACCATACACATTTGTTGTGGGGATTTCTTGTCATTTATACATTTGATATTGATCGCTTATAGGTAGATTGAATAGTTGAAACTGTATTCTTACTCTCACTTAATTGATCTCTGTATCAAAAGAAATCACAACCAACTTGCTATTTGACAATTCATGGGTATGATTCAACTTGGGAAAAGTGTGAGGTAGTGCAGAGTGTTGTCAAACTTCCTCGGAAAATTATGTCTGAAAAAAATCCATAGCCAACACCCTCTCTTCTACCCTCCAACCATGTGTGGACTATTAAGAATGTATGTGGGCATCCTCCAATGGTACATTGTAGAGGGAATATGAATAAAATTAATGCAAATTGACTCATAGTATTCTGGAGACGTTCTTTTCCTTTAGTGAACTAGACGAATAATTTACCCCTTTGGGTGTTATTTTGTGTTGAAATAATCATATGCATATTAGTTGACCCTACAACCACCATTCCTTTACCTAGTTGGTAGTGTAATTAATGAAAATCTACAACAATATTGAATGCTAAGTGTTCTACTCCTAGACACTATGTACAATGTTGTTTTGTTGAGTCAAGTTTCTATATTCCTTGTTGGAAACTTGGTGGGAAAATTCTTTTGGGAACCTATAGCCATGCATGAGTATGTCTAAGTAATTTGCTTGGTCAACTATCTATATATATTCCATTAACTATGTGGGCATATTTTCAATTTTCTTGATCATTTTTTAATTGACGAGTAACTACAACGATACATGAAGAGGTAGAATTTGTTACTTATTTAAACTATAGACATATAATAAAATGTAATTACGAAAGGGGGAAACATTCTCATTTTGTATGTTGTGTAGGCACAAAAATTTTATTGCATAGTGGGTTTCTTAGTTGGCCCCATATAGAGGTAGTGGGCTTGCTCCTTGAAGGGCACTTATCTTGGCCTTGCAAGACCAACAAATGAGGTGTTGTAACTAGAACTAGAATAGAGCCAGCTCAGGCCTATTGGAGAATAACAATCAAAGAACATGTCATAATATAATGAGTTAAACACATTCCAAAAATAGAATTTGCAGAGGTATATTATAGATATTTGCATTGCCGATTGCCTTTAACTTTCATTAAATGGGTTTCCAATTACAAACTAGAATGTTGGATTGGTAAGTTGTAAAGAGCAGAGTCTATTTCATTTGTTGGCAATAACAACCAGAGTGGGCTGCTCCATTGTTGAGTATTATCCTTGAGCAATAAACCAATAACACAAGCATAGAGTCTTTTTCAACCAACCTAGACTGATAATGAAGGCCTTGTAGCCATTTAGAGAACAAATATCTTTGTATAGGAGAGAAACATAGATTATAAGTTAGTTTTCACATGGTATCTATGTTGGTGAAGCACTGGGATATAAGTCCCTTGTTTACAGATCAAAAGCACACAAAAATCAATTAATATTTATATAAAAGAAAATATAAAAATATCGATTTGTTAATTTTTGGAATAGTATACACACGTTATAGAAAAACATGTTTAGCAATACAACTTTCTAAATTATTCTTTTTGGATACTGTGGGATTTTGATATTTCAAGTTTCACAAGTCTCATTGACCATTGCTCAAAAAACACTTGCTATAGTTTAATTATAATATGATTCTTGGATTCATTGGATTGATGTTTTTCTATAAGTGAAAAGAACATTTGTATGTTATTTCTGTTGCATCCCTCATAGATTTTGTAAAATTCCCCCCCATTTCATTAACTTCCAATGCCACTCTAGATGCACTAAGGACCAATTCATCATATTTACATCCTTCATATTTTTTTTCTTCCTAGGAGGGCTTATTTTCCCTCACTACTGATCTCTGCAGAAAAGAACATTTGTATGTTATTTCTGTTGCATCCCTCATAGATTTTGTAAAATTCCCCCCCATTTCATTAACTTCCAATGCCACTCTAGATGCACTAAGGACCAATTCATCATATTTACATCCTTCATATTTTTTTTCTTCCTAGGAGGGCTTATTTTCCCTCACTACTGATCTCTGCACAAAATTCAACATATGCAAAATTTAACATTTGAAACCTATCATAGCTTTGAAGTCTATACTATCATTTGAGGAGAGATACAAGATTCCTCATGAACCTCTTTTTGGGGGATGCCCTTAAGAGGCACCATCAAAGTATGCCCAAGGACTGTCCTTATTTATGACTTCTTCTTTTGTCCCTTGTCTTTTCTGTTTTTCCTCAGCCGATGGGTATGCATTTAGTATATTTAGATATTTGTTTTCACAATTGAGGGGAAGAGTCTCATGTCCTTCAAATAGCTTCAAGTTTCTAGAAATCCATATTCCCCAAGCTTTATTGAGTGGAAGAGCTTTGATATTATTTGTATCCTTGTTTATATAACAAGACTTGAAGGCTTCTTTAGTACTTCCTCCTTCCCATATATAACAAGACTTGAAGGCTTCTTTAGTACTTCCTCCTTCCCATACATTATTTAACACTAGCATGCTTCCAACTTCTTTCGAGACCTCTTTGGAAAAAGAACAAGTCTAAATTAAGTGATCTGTTGTTCCCTCTACTTGTTGGCATAGTCTACACTAACTTGGGCCAAGAAAATATTTTTAAGTAGAACCTCCTAGGTATGAGACTTGTTATTTAAGTCCATCCACATGGAAATTTTATTTTTGGAGGTGAACCTTAACATCCATATGATTTTCCACCACCAAACTAGTTGTCCCTCCAAGCCTTCCCGAGTGAGGGCTATGTATCCTAGTTAGGGCACATATGTCCTAGAAGGATTGAGAGACCATAATAGCTAGTAATATTCTTCCCCTATTTTGGCAATGCCATATTTCAAAGCATATGTGTATGACTTCCATAATTCCACAAGATATTCTCCTAAACCAACTTCCTCCTAAGTGAGCCATTTTTGTTTCCAATTTGTAGACATCTCCCAGTTCATAATCTATCTTAGTGAAAAAATCCCTTTGTTTCGAAGCTCCTGTGTCACCCAAGGGGGTAATATGTAGAGGCATTTACTACCTATCCAAGGATCGAGCCCAATATGGACTTTATCCCCTCTACCCCCTTCCAGATCAACTAATTACCAACGAGATGGAAAGCTAAGTTTTCAACTTTCCAGATAATTGATGCATTATGCACCCATTTCACCAAGTTCCTAATCCATTCCTCTACTGTGGCTAGGTACAAGTACTTGGATTTGATTACTTGGACCTATAGGCCTTTTCCTTGTACAAGACTCCATATTTGTTTTTCAACTAGAGCATTGGAGAACATGAATAGGTTTTTTAGGCCCCATCCTCCTTTAATTACTTTTGGAACTACCAATTTTTTTCAAAATTCTTACACAAGACCTTTCTTTTTGTTACATCTTGATGGATGAATTTGTATCACACTTTCCTAATTTTTTCTAATACTCCTTTTGGGACCCAAGCCAATAAAATCCACTATATTGGTATGGATTCTAGTACTGCTTTAACAAGTAACAATCTTCCCCCTCTTGAGAGCCACTGATTGAACTAGTGGTTTATCTTCTTTTCTACTTTGGAAACCAACCATTGCCAGTCACCATTTTTGTACATATTGGTTTCAAGTGGAAGCCCAAATACTTTAGTCCTTAATCCATTTCAATCACTTGGTATGGAAATAACTGGGAAACATATCCTTGCTCATGCTCTAGAATGTCCCACATGGACAAAGTGAATTTTCCGAGATTTATTATCATACAAGCAACTTTACATAAAAAGTCTGCTATATTTTAAAACTTCTCAAGTATCCTTCTAGAACCTTCATATAAAATTAGAATATCATCCACAGACAAGAGATGTGTGATATTGCATGCATGACCAATGCAAATCCCTTTAAAGCTTCCATTTTATGATGCCTCTTTTAATAATCTACTCAACCCTTTATCTATTAGTAGAAATAGGAGTGGGGAGAGGGGGAATCCATATCTTACACTCTTTCCAGGCCTGAAGAAAGGGGTTGTTTTCCCATTTATTAGAACAAGAAAGGATACAAAGGTAATGCAACTCATCACCCATACCATAAAGTTATAACAAAAACCTAAGTGAATGAGGATCAATCTTAAGTAAATCCAACTTACCCTATCATAGACCTTGGAGAGGTCCACTTTGAGTACCATTTATCTTTGATTTCTAGTCTTGATCGAGTGAAGTATTTTTCGTCCTTCTAGAAAACCAAACTACTCACTTGATATTTTTTTTGATAAAACCTTTTTGAGTGTTCTTGTTATGACCTTAGAAATAATTTTTTAGATACAATTGCATAAGGATACTGGCCAAAATTTTTCAAAAGATGTTAGATTATTCTATTTTGGGATCAAAGCAATGAAGGAAGTATTA
>CBVK0100240749.1:0-13386 GCA_900067695.1 Picea abies | reverse complement strand
CAATTTCTATGCCAAATTAGACTGTTGGCTACTAATAGGAAAATGTTCACCAAAGGAAGAAAGAGGATCAAATGCCATAGGCATATGAAATGAAGGTTCAATGACGAGTTCTTATGGAAGAATCAATTCAATGGGAGAGACCACTATTTCATTTTTTAATGAGCTTGACACAATAAAAGAACCATGCTCATAAGGATTTGTTTCATTTTTTTAACGAGATTGACACAGAAAAAATAACTATGCTCGACAATTGGTTTCATTTTTTAATGAGATTGAAATTGAAAATAAACTATGCTCTTTGCTGGGTTTGATCCCTAGACCACTATTTCATTTTTTAACGAGCTTGACACATAAATGGGAACCATGCTTGTAGCTATCATCTTGATCATGGCTTCCAAGACGATAATTCTCTGGGAGAATACATGCCAAGGGACAAAACTCGATCATGGCTTCCAAGAGATATTTGCTAGATAGAAGAACAACACTCTGAAAGGAATACATATCAAGGGGTGTGATAGGGGTATGGATATTGGGCTCTAAAATCCCTAACGAAGAGATCACCATGTCAACTTCCAGATCTAAGTCAGAAGAAGGGAGAGATTCCTGCTCATTTAGAGTTGAATACATGGGACAGGTTGCCACATAATTGACTCGTGACAGGGTAGATGACATTGACATATAAGGACCATTCAAGGAATTCAGATGGTTGGCCATCATATGAGGTCCTATGAATGAAATCTAGTCTATGGTCATTATGCTTCCATTGTGAGGGAAATACATCACTTGAAAAAGTGTGGACACAAAATCTTGCATGGTGTAAACATAGTCTCACCTGAGGAGAAAATTAAAGTACAAGGGGTTGTCGACTACCATCATATCAATGTATACCATGTTTCCTCCCAAAGTAATAGGAAAATGAGGAAGGATCCCTAAAGGTTGACTAACGTGTCTGTTAAAAGTCAACAAATTCTGAGTCACCGGCGCAAGCTGAGGTGAACCAAAATATTTCCAAGCATTCGAGGATAGGATGCTAATAGAATCTCCTTCATATATTATAGTGTTAGAAATATGCCTACCACAAACCTGGACAATGATTTGAAAAGGCACATAAGAAGGGAGACAAGGTTCTATTAGAGCATTCCAATCAATGGTAATTACATTGCTTGGAGGAGGTGCCCTTGGAATGGGTGGAATTCCGTCTTTTCCGGAAGGAATCCACAGTAACAAGAAATACCTGAGCGATATATTCACTCTTCAAAGGAGGAGTGGGATCGGCTGATGGGGATATCAAATCAACCACTTGATGGACCGGATCAACCGAGGAGGGACTCAGATTGATCACTTGGGTTTCACTCTTCGATGGAAGAGTGGGATCGAATGATGATGGAATCATATCGACTACTTTATCAACTGGGTCAACTTAGGACGAAACCAAATTGACCACTTGATCAATCAAACTAACCAACGAGGGAACCAGATTGACTAGTTCATCAACTAACGACAGGTTGGGAGAGATTTTACGGTAACCCATTGGAAGTTGTTGTTGAACATCAACAATATTTTTCAATATATATGAAGCTTAATCCACACAGGGGAAAAGGTAGTTTCAGTGCATCTCCTTACATAACAAGCGAGGAAATTTGAATTTACCTTTCATATTTCCAACTTGATTACTAGTCGATGGTTTGTCACCAGCATGACCTGCAACGAGTGATGATGCGGATTGAGAAGAAAACTGAGACCAAACTTCTGCGACCTTGGGAATACTAGGGAAATCCTTGAGAAGGTGATCACCCTCGCAAATCCTGCAAGGGAATTTGGGATTGTGACTTTTAGACGTGACGAAACCATTAACAATCCTGACATGATTCTTAGAGGTTGGTTGATCGCTTCCAACATGTCTTGTAGTGGTTGGGAGATTTCCTTCTTTTTTGTTTTTCTTCTTCTTAATCTTCCGTTTCTTCTCCTTCTTATCCACATGGTTACTAGCTGTAGAGATTTTACTAGGTGAAGAGAAAGAACATGAAGAAGACTCTAGGGGTGAAGAAGGTGGAGGATTGACATGAGGTCGATGATACAGGGGTGGAGTGTTTACATACGAAGCACTAGGAGCATTGATGTTCAACGAAGTGGAAAACAACCAATCCGATAACCCAGTCGTGAGACGAGGAAGAGTCAAAGTTGCAATATAAGGTAGACCAAAGTGTCCCGCAGAAGGAGAAACAAACGATATCCCAGGAAAAGTGATTACTTCATTGGTATACCCAGGGACTAATGCCATAGATACAGACTCAACCCTAAGGTCCACTAAGAAAAAAAACAACACACATTAGAAAATCTAGGAAGCAAACCAAACAAACCAATAACTTCTCACAATGAACGTACTAGTTGGTTATGAAATCCAACATCATGGGAACACGTGAGAAGGGGATGGGTTGAGCGGGTGGATCAGTTACGTTGGCGACCTGTTTAACAGACTTATGCCCTAGTGCAATCCCTCTTACGGAGAGAAACACAGGTGACCCTCCAAGGATCCTGAGTGAGTTTAACCAATGTCTTACCCAGGTACAATAAATACTCCCCTTCACCGTCTCCTTGTGCAAAGACCCTAAATATTATGGAACTAATGTCACCAATTCGCAATCATCCTTCAGATAGGTACAGTCGACAGTTAGTTCCGAAAGTATGGACAGAATATCAAGTCTGAAATTATCCAAGAGGACTAAGATCAAGAGGACCGGAAAAAACTCTAGAGGACCCCGAATGGATTCAAGATTCAAAAAGTTCTGAGACCAAATGAAAATAGTCAATTCTCAAAAAGAACCCCCAATATACTAACGTTCCACTACATTTGGTTAATCCTTAGAGGGGTAATCTTCGATGCTCTCCCGTAGACGACCTCATGTTTATCCCTTGTGTGAGAGGGGGGTCACGACTATGCTTATATGAAAATTGTATTTTCTCTCCCTATCGCAAGATTCTAAGTTGATTTTAGTTTCTTTGGAGATTTTCTCTCCCTATCGCAAGATTCTAAGTTGATTTTAGTTTCTTTGGAGAGTTCACCTTACAAACTATTCCAAAGATCTATATTGATCTACTGTTGATGTACAAGCCCTAAAAAGAAACGTTGCTAGATCATTTTATTAAGCGCTTGATTTTATGGTTGTTGGTTTACTCAAGGGTGTGGTAGTGAAACAGACGATGTGTAAAGGACTCGACTCCAAAAAGGTGCAAAGAATGATGCAATGCAATAATTCCTTTTTGATGAAAGCTAGCTAAAGCAAGGAGTGGAGTTCTTTACTTATTTATAATGACAACTAAGCACTTCAACAACATGGAATATTAATTTTATTTTCAATGAAAAGGACAACAATGCCAAATGATGAAATGATTTTTTTGCAATTTGAAAGAAAACAACTTTCCTAAGCTACTTTTGAAAACAGTCCAACAAAAGTTTATGCTTTCTATTTTTCTTTTCAAGTAAATGCAATTTGAAAGGAATTCCTTCTATTTGTTTTCTTCCAATCTATAATGTGTAATGCATTTAAAAGTAGATAAGAAGGAACAAAACAAAGATTCCAAATTCAAACACGCAAAACTCAAGGCTTCACAACTGAAAAAAATCTTCCAAATGACTGAAAACCAATCAAGACTCAAAGAGAAAGAGTGGGAAAACAATCAAAGTGAAATTTCTCCAAACAATCTCTCAGGGAGATGCCAAGGATATTTGGACTACTTGAGGAGGTTAAGGCAGAGAGTTATGGTCAGACCAATGCAACAAGAAGTTCAATAAGAGGACAAATGAGTAGCATACAAAAAGAGAGGAAACATTTTCAAGAAAAATGAAAAACATTTCACAAAAAATTATAAAATTCACACCAAGGAATGTAAGGCAGATCCAAGGTGGTTTTGGAGTGTTGAAGAGGCCACAAAAAATAGGTATGAGTGAGTTTTTTGAAGGATAAATCTTCAAAAAGGGTTCTCAGGATAATTTTTGCTCCCTAAAAAGGGAGACAGAGTGACTTGGTCGCTCCATTTGAAGGGAGAAAATGCGACCAAAAGGTATGGTCACACCTGGTTAACCTAGGAGGATGGTTGGTCGCTCCTTTATAGAGACAAAAGGATGACCAAAGAAGGTTGGTCGCTTTGTTTACATAGGGAAAGGGTGACCGAACTTGGGAAATGAAAAAAGGGTGGATCTGGACGAGATCTAATAGATCTAGGATATGGGTTTCTTCAACTAGAATCATAAAAGAGTGGGGCAATGATTGGGATGGAACAAGAGCACTTAAAAGGGAAGAGATATCTAGAAAGAATATTAAAAAATTCAACAATCTAAGGGGACTAATACATGGAGAAAAACTTCCCCAGTATGGTCGCCAATATGTTGTAGGGATTTTTCATCCTGCAGGAGCTGAGCTCCTTTAGGTTCTACCAGTGCCTAAGATATGAATAGATACATAAACTAAGGATGTTCCTAGATCTGATTCATACATGAAAAAAACGAAAGAAGACAAAAACCTCCCAAATATCAAAGAAATCATGCATGGATTGACAACAAATCTAATGGTATACCATAACACATAATTAAACTAATTCTCTACCAATGCATACATAAACTTATATGAACAATTAAATAGAGGGAAATATCCAGTATGTCTTCTATTAATCAAAGAAGCAATATTACACCTTACAGATGTAGACTGAAGAGATTGCCTCCTTCCAAGATCCTTGCCCAAGTCTTGCAACCAAATCACCAAAGTAACTTTTCTAGCTCTTTCCTCCTCCTTTTCCATGGGAAATGGCTTCGTTCTTATAGGACTTTAGGGATAAGGCCATATATTTATTAGGATAATATTCTTGAGCTCACAATGGAATCCTTGTCGAGTCTAAACCCCAAGAAATCAATGGGAAGTCTCATCCATTGAAACCAAATCCAAAAATAAGAACTTCTAGTTTTGGTCGCTCCATAGACACATAAACAGAGCGACTGGTCGCTTCTTGGCAGGCCAAAAGGAGTGACCATCCCTTTTGTTCGCACCCTTAGTGAAGGAAAAGGGTGACCAATTTGGAATTTGGCTGGAAACTTAGGGAAAACGTGGTAGGTTTTCAGGGTTAAAATGAGGGGTTTCTAGGGGATACTGACCTAGTGATTAGGTGATATTTAGGTGATAATGACCTAATGACTAGGTGGAAAATAAATCTATAACAACAAGTGTCATGGGTTGAGGAGGCAATACATGAGGTATAGAGGCATGAGGCTTCTAGGAGCCATGTGCCCTCTATAGAGGATTTGGTTGTTTCAACATGTTTTGCTACAATGATAGAGGAGGAAGTCAAGGAGATGAGAGTAGGATTTGCTTCAGTCACAGAGGGAGTAACCAGTGAGACATATCAGACAACAATATTTTTTTAAGTCACCGATGATGTAGCCAGTTAGGACTACTAGAGAGAAGGATCTGCTTCGATAATAGAGGCAGTAGCCAATCAGGAGGACTTGAGAGAAAGATCTACTTTGGTAACAAAGGGAGCAACCAGTCAGGAGGATGGGAGTGCACCTATGGTAGAGGATACAAAGCCACTTCCAGTATGGGAGATATAGGTACATACAAATGATGATGTGTGGGATACCTCCTTCACTAAGAGGGAGTGTTATTTTTTGTAGCTTCAAGAGGTATTCTCACAAGAGGCCAAGGTGTCAGGCATGTGGGAATATTCATTGGAACTACATTAGCCTTTCGTTTAAGTGAAGTTGACCCCAAAATGAGGCTAGGGCCTCATGGGAAAGTTGATGGGCTTTGTGGGCTTGTGATGGGGTGTCACACCCACAAAGAGGAATACAATATTCTAATTAATTTTTGAGTTAAGAAGGGGTGCCTAAACTCACTCATTGGAATTTTATATAAAGGAGAGAGGTAATTGTGACATTTGATCATTGTGGAAGAATGGAGTTAGCATAAGTGAGTTTGCACTTGTTCTAGGTGGCTTGGTGTTTTCAACATAAGGAAATTTTGCATGATGGAAAATATGGCCTAGGGTTGAGGAATCTCTATTTTCTATTCTTGGTAGGGAAAATCACACCACAAGTGTGGGAGAGAGAGGCAACTGCATAGGGAATAAAATGTGTGAGTGGAGCGAGTTGTACGAAAGTGTCCATACAATTTTTCATGCATGTACACGGGTTTTAATGGGAACAATCGCGTATGTATGCGAGTTTCAATGGGAAAAGTTGCATACATCCATACAGAGCTTCCTTGGAAGGTGCAGGTTTGTACATGGATGATAGGTGACATTAGTAGGTTCTACAGGTGGTCTGCAATAGATTTTTGGGAAAAAGATATTTCTAGGATAATGTTGAGGTTTGGTTTTCTGATTTGTATGGCTATTGGAGGACAAGGTTGTCCTCATATTTTGGTGATATTTGTATTGGTTGAGAGGACAATGTTGTCCTTAGATTTGGTGATCTTGTATTGGTTGGGAGGGTTGGTTTTTCCCTCAGGATTTCTGAATTTGATAAGGTTACAATAACATAAATATTGTGTCTCATATGTGTTGACGATTCATCTCTGATATTTTGTGTTTCCGCTGCATGTAATTTCAGTCAATGATTTTCCGTGTAAAATTGTTCATTTATAACAGCCAGGGTTTTATTGTTAGATCACTAGGAAGTAATTTTCAGATCTGAAAATTAGTCATATAAGAGTGTATGTGAAAATTGACAATACGTAGGCACCAATATGTGTTATATTTCACATGTGCATAATTTTCATTCTTATGAATTTCTTAAATTATATTGTTTCCACTTGCAATTGGGCCATACAATGATAATATTGTATGTTCAAGTAGATTAATTAAGAGAAACTTGAATTTATAAGGAAGAAAATGGTGAATAATACTGAATTAAACACCAAAATTGAAAATATAGAAGAGAAATTAAGGGAAAAAATGTTGGAAACAACAAAGTGGGATGAAGAAGAATTCAAGGTTGAAATCAAGCATAGAGAGGATGAGTTAAAGAGAAATATTAAACTTGAGAAGGAATAATTAAAATCATCTATACTTAAATACATTTATTTCTTGTCAACATAGGCACATGAATGTTACTCCATTGGATTCAACCACAAATTCCATCTCGATCATTGAGTTGATACCATAGGGCAACATTGACCCACCAAAGTACATTCAACTCTTAAGAATGAAGGTTGAGTTGTCGAGATTGAATGAAAATGAAAAAGAAGCTTGGAAAGGATAAATAAGGAAAAACAGTATTTTGACATACATAATGCTCAAAGTGAAGGATAGAACATTAAATGTCATTTGAGCAGTTTGATGGATCAACATACCATTGGTACATGTGGTGGAAGTCCTCAGTGCCATATGTCTCATTTAACTATCATATGTTTAAAGACAAATTCTTCAAAATATTCTAGGCTATACAAAAACACTTTTTGGCAAAACACTCACACATGAATACACATGAATGGGAAACACTTGTGACACTAGTGCCCATATTATCACAAGATCAATTACTCCAAAATTATGTTCCCACATTGATGCCTTTGATAATGAATGAATAATTCAGAGATGCACAATACTAAAACTATGGAAAAAGATAGATGCAAGGTGAAAACAACATAATTGAAATTAAATAGGTTATACCAAAAATATGACAAAGTTGATCCAAGTCAAGAATCCTCCGAAACCACATACACCAAGAAATCAACATATCTCCTAGACGAAGAAAAGGTAAATATATGAGATGCTGAGAGAAATGGGATCTATGATAGAGATGCAATAAATAAGATAATTCAATAAAACTATACAGGTGTGAAGAAAGAAGATGAATTAAAGATTTTAATTGAAGACAACAAAGGAAGAAGAATAAGAATCATGCAACCATCAAAGTGTTATGTCAAAATCATAATATGAGAAAACAACGAAAATATCATTGGCAAATGTAGCGGGTATTTCCCAACCACAAACATTAAATTTAAAGGGGCATATCAAGAAAACAATGCCACGGTCTTGATAGACTTAGGAAGTACCCATAATTTTATTGACATCAATGGTGCAAGAAAATGAAACTTTTTGTATATCTAGTCCCAAACATGAAAGTAATGGATGTAAATGGAAAAACGATTGAGGGCATACGAAAATGCCACAAGGTAAAGTTACAAACACAAGATTGTAACTTAGAATTTGAATCCTACATAGTGACCTTAGGGAGAGTATATGTGGTATTAGGGGTTCAATGACCACATACATAGAGTACCTGTTCCACAAACCACCAAAAACAATTTATCAAATTCAAGTGGAAAGAGGAGAAATATAAGTTGTATGGGTTCCAACCACTTCCCACCCAAATTATAACCTCACACCAAATGGAGAAATTGATTAATAAGGGAGCACCTACACATGTGCCACAATATTATTTAGCATAGATCCTAGCATTGTAATTCATTTTTTCCAAGAATTCGAAGATACAATAACTAATCCAAAAACATGAAAAACTATTCCAAGACTCACCCATGTAAATGAAACCAAAGAGGGGAATTGAAAAATAAACTCGACATTTGTCAATCTTAAGCCATATAGGGATCCCCATCACCATAAAAAAAGAGAGAGATCGATTCAAAATGTTTTGAGACGTGGAGTTATACATAAAGAAAAATCCCTTATGCAACACCAATTGTTCTAGTGCTGAAAAATGATGGATCTTTTAGGTTATGCATAAATTATTGAGGGTTAAATAAATTAATGATTAAGAGAAAATTTCCCATTCTGTTTATAGATGAAACAATGGATGAACTTTATGGAGCCAAATATTTTTCAAAATTAGATTTGAGGTCGGGATATTATCAAATCTGTGTAAAATTGGAAGATATTGCAAAACCCTCCTTCATAATGCATGAAGGAAACTACAAGTACAAATTAATGTTGTTTGGGTTACCTAATGCTCTTTCCATGTTTCAAGAAGCTTTGAACAAATTTTTTCATCCTATGGAAGGAAGTTTGTGTTAGTATTTTTTCATGACATTCTCATATACAAAAAAACATGGAGAGAACATCTCAAACACTTAGGATAGGTACTGTTTGTTAGATTTTACATTAGGTAAGTGCTTTGTTGTGCTAGGCACTCTTATGAATAGATCTATTCTATAGTACGAATTGGGAAGCAATAGGGTGCACTTTCTCTTTCTTATTCTTAGCATAGGGAACACTTTATCTTTCTTAAAATCAACAATAGGGTGCATTAATAATGACATAGTGTTCATCAGATTTCATCTGCATGTATTAGATAGTTTACATGTGCATGTGTTAATAAGTTTGCGCGTGCATGTGTTAGACATGTTGTATATGAAGGTGCATGCCATTTACATGTATTAAGTTTCTAATCACACTACTACATATTGTAAAAATTCCGACGTTTTATTTGCGGTGTTATCCTTGTTTGTGGGACAAGGGACCCCCCTCCGCTCAAGGATTTGACTGGTAAAGTCTACGAAGGTATACATACCCTACCCCCATCTGGATTTGATCCTGTAACCTCTTAAGATAAAAGAGAAGGCAGGGGAATAGGTTTAATTAATTATTAAGTTTTCAATTCAACAATAAGCAATGTGCTATTTTCTTGTAGTAGATTTTCATTTTTAGAAATAATGAAAAGCAATAGCAAGTTTTGATAGTCATCTATTGAGTTTCCTTAATATTTTTTTACAGTATGTGTTTATAGGTTCTAGCATTAATTACAAAGTGGAGTGTTCAGTAGCTTTCAATTTTTTGTTGTTTAGTTTTTTGTAGGAATTCTTTTAGTGCAAAATTTATTCACCATGGTTTAGAAAATTTAACATGGTATTTGAGTGCGTTTTTTGAAATCTTCCCAATTTTGTGTATGGATAGAAAGTTGTTTGGATTAGAGCATTTTTGGAGGTTTTCAGGGGAAAATATGTCCATGCTTCAATGATCAGAAAAGAATTGTGCTAGTGATCAATAGATGGACGTGAGAAGGGTTGTGAGGTGAGAATTACTTGTTGATCCAATGATTGTAGAGTATAGGTTGTTCAAAACAATTGCCACAATGGCAACTAGAGAGTCACTTGTTGGAGGGAGCCTCTAACTTCGTGCCATGGAAGTCATGTAGAACCTATGGAAAATGGTATATTTATGGTACCTTGTGGAGAAGGTGGTTATACCACCTACAGATCCAAAAGATAAGGTAGAACAAAATAATAAATTAGTGGCAACGCAATGAATCTTGTTGGGTTCAATGAAGGATCACTTGATCCTCATATCAATGGGATGAAAACTACCAAAGATATGTATGAAGCCTTGGGAACCTTCTACCAAAGTGTGAATGTATCTAGGAAGATGCTCTTAAAGAACAAGCTCAACGCTACCCACATGAGAAATATATATAAGGTTACAAGCTATCTCATGAAGATAACAGAGCTAAGAGATCAAAACACAACAAATGTGGACATAGTTAAGGATAATGAGGTACTTCATATTTCTCCAAATGGATTTGGTCCACCATGGAACAACTTTGTCTAAATTATCTATGGTTGAGAGAATTTACTTGATTTTGAGCAGTTGTGGGATGCTTTCATTGGAGAGGAGATGAGACTACATGTATTAACTAGTTATGAAGATGTTCTAGACCTAGCCCTCATTGGGAAAGCGAGGAAGGAAGTAAAAAAAGGAATCCAGTAAGGGTCATAAGAAGAAATAATACTTAGGGTATTCTAACTAGTAGAAGAATGATTTAAGCTATAAAATACTTCAATTACAACAAGCATGGAAATTGTGCTTCTTAGTGTCTTGAGAAGAAGATGAGGAAAGGTAAGTAGCAATAGAAATAGTTTGTAGGAAGAACTAAATGTTTAGAAGTGGATGAACTCAATACTAGGCTTGATATGACCTTTTCCAAGGTTTCATGCCTTTCCACCAACAACACCCAGTTAATTTAATTTAATTATTATGATTAATTTAGTTTTAATTAAATCAATTAATTATTGAGTTAATGGAGTTTTATATTCATCTTTTAAATTCAGTAATGCAACAATTAAAAGAATTATTATTTTATTTTATTAAAGGTAGGTAGAGAATTAATAACAAAAGATAAGGACGATGGGAAATTAATGGGGGGAAGGGTTCAAGCGAGGAGGATGAGAAAGAGGGGGTTGGACTTGGAGAGGGTATTTTTATTGGGAGGAGAAGGAGAAACTACAGAGGGAAAGGGAAAGGAGGCATAATTTCTTTGGGGTTTTTTACTAATGGACTAGGTTGCTAGGATTTTGGGTTTGGGGGTCAGGAAATATAATTTCCTAGATTTAGGGAGCCGAAGAGGCTTTATTCCTAGCTAGCTGGGAGGAAACCGTTTCAGGTAGTTTCAATTTCAACAACACAAGGCAACACAAGGCACTTAACAACAAGAGAAAGCACACAACAACAACCGAGACAACCTTATTCTTCAAGAGCTAAATGATAGATTATCTTTGATTGAATTAAATTTCACTATGTATTCATGAAACTGTTTTCATCTAATTGATTATGGTTTTATTGACTTGTTAAAAACAAAGATAAACACCTTAAATTTCAGACTTCATGAAATCAAATTGTCAACTAGATTATGACTTCAAAGTTTAACTATGAAGACTTGGGAAAGGAATTACATTTGGTATCAAATCTGGGCCTACCCACCCTTGAAACAAAAGTTTAGACTTTTATCCTAACAATAACATAGAAATTTAAACAACTAGAGTTTACCCCAAACAACTAACCCTGAGATCCTAACGAAGACTACTCAATGAAACCTAAACCATGATATTATCTGTCTAGCCATAGGTTTAATTGTAATAGCCCTATTCAACCACATGGTTACTTATAAGAACTTCCACCTATACCTACAAAGGATAGAGACATCATGAATGAAGGGTTAGAGGATGTCAAAATTTCTGAATATGAGAAACAGGGAAGAGAAACAAAGAAATTAACTAGACAAAAAAATGTATTAGATCTTTTTAAATATCATATATATATAAGCCAATAAACACTTAGCTACATAAGTCTACATATTTTAACAATAAACCTAATTGCTTTTTATTATTAGTGAAGGTGGTTATGGTATGACTAAGTTCTTGAAAATTAAACAGCTCGAACCTGCCATTTTCTGCTCTCGAATCTGCCACTTTCTGCTAGGAAGATGAAACTCTTCCACTAGGTAATTTTTCATTAGCTTTGTCCACAAACCATAAATAGACATTTAAGCGAACAAAAGCCTAAATAAACACAACATCCAGTAACAATGCATTCACTAATTTAGGGTTTTAGTCGATTTAACCACCAGAACTATTGGGTCTTCACAGTCCGTGACATTTATATGAAAAAAAAAGACTTGTTTCTTATCATATATTTAGAAGGAAAGACCATTGGAAATTCTTACTTCAACTTGACAGATAGATAACAAGATTTTGCAACAAATATAGAGCCAACTCACAAATTTTTTCGTGTAGCGATTTAACAGAACGCCTCTTCGCTCATCCTCACCTAAAATCATAAACTCTAGAAGATTCGACAACTCTTAATGAGGTACAAGAATACGGAGAAGAGTTTTTTTTGTTTATTTTTATATTTATTATATATAATAGTTTTAATATAACATTATCTATATAATAAACAAAAAAAATATATAAACAAAAAAAATATATAAACAAAGCACTCATTAATTTTTTTAAATTAAATTAAAAAAAACCCTTATCTTGCAAACCCTAAGCCCGTTGGTGCCATGGTCGTGCCTTGGTTGGGTCGCAGGCCATGTCCAAGCCCAAAAGGGCTAACCATGGACATGGCCATGGTCGTGCCCCCACCAGGCTATCCATGGACGAGTAGCGATCATATAGAACTTACCCGAGAAACAGAGTTTAAAAAAAGAGAAGGAAGGGTGGCCATGCGACCGACCCTTCCCTTGTTCCACCCCGCAGAGAATAAATGCAGGGATTCAAGCTCGCAAAAACCCCACCCATAACAACTATTCCATCTGTGAAGAAGCAAGTGCAATCCACTACGTTTTGACCATAGGCGTAGGTCGTGGGCTAAGGCCACACACACCGAAAACTCTGCCATGCCTTTAAACCTCGCCATGACAGTGTAGCAGAGGCCTTGAAGGGTGGGCCAGCCTGGAAACCATGGATGTGCCCTCCAGGCGGTCGACCATGGAGCTAGAGTTGCGCCCTTGAGCCTTAGGGAGAGAAAAAAAAACAGAACCTCTGACCACAGTTGCAGACTGAGAATTGGTCCAAGAGGAGGAGTTGACTTTCCATTCCAAAGAATAATATGGTTGTTTCGAGGTGCCTCGCTGATGCCTTCCGACCAATCCTACTGCAATCA
>CBVK0100240748.1:0-13387 GCA_900067695.1 Picea abies | reverse complement strand
AATCTGAAGAAGAATCAATCAAGAGCTTCAGATTCATAACCATAGGTGTGGTCATGGACTTGTAGTCCATCATCTTGGATCTTTGTAGGATCTCAACAATATATATTTTCCTAAGCTAAGGAAAATCTCATCTAGCCTTTTCCACACCTCTAATCCCATCAAATCAATATCCTTCATTTAAAACTATGAAGTGAGCTCCCTCTTGCACCCATCTATGAGATAATCATCCCCTGTAGGAAATAGTTCATTCAATATCAAGGGGAAATCATCCCCAAACTCATCAAATAATTGTTTATTATGTAATATCATACCCAAGGTGTCTTCTTAAGCCCATACAAATATTTCTTCAATTTGTAGAAATGGGACTCCTTCTCATGCATCTTTTGGCTACTCTATGTACACTTCTTCGGGATACTAGAGCAAGTGTCTCATCATAATATTCTCCCTCTTTATAGGAGAATATTATAGTTACAAATATCACTTTGTACTTCTCTATGTTGCAATATGCAACATGCTTGATCTTGTATATTCTCTTGGAATTCACCATTGACTTCCCTTCTTGTCTCATAACTACTTCCCACGCATAATTATTCATGATGGATTGATACTCTTCCATCATGGCATCCTTCCACACTTGTTTCTTAGCAACTTCCTAATAAGTGGAAGGATATGAATCAATGATCCTCCTCGTTAGTGCTACATAGATGGAAAACTTGTGGGGTCTCTTTCTCTCTTTGGAACTGAGGAAAAGTCCATATCTCAATCCTTCAGACCGGTTTCCTCCTATTTCATTGTAGCAAATTCTACTGAAATAAGGGAATCCAACTAAACGGTCTCATATCTCCTCTAAGTGTTTTAAGCTTCAATCTATCCTCCTCAACTCATGTCACCTGTCTTTTAGTCCCGTAATACATCTCTCTCCCACCTGAATCTGAGTGGGAACCTCCTTTGAATGATTTGGTCTTCCTTTGATTCAAATGACTCGCTCTAAGATCAGGCTCACTCTGAGTCTACATGATCCCTCTAAATCTTGACTCCCTTTGTGTCTATATAATATTTGAAGCCATATGTGCCCTCTGCATCTGTTGAATTCCTCAGAAGTCTTATCTCATATGAATTGTACTGGGAGGTTTCTCCTCTCTATTGGATCCTAAAGGTTGAATCCTTCTGAACTATAGCTCCTTATGAGTTGGTATTTGGTGGGGCCACCCTCCTCACCATTGGTGTAGCCATCTACTCCTCCTCATGATATGGATCACCAATGCCATATAATTTCATTCCCTTTTCCATCCTACAAAGTGTCACAATACCATGTTGGTCTCTTCCTGGTCACTTCAACATTTCTAGGTAGGCCCTTCTGGTTCTACTAACTATTCCTAATTATTTGAAGAGTGATAAACTAAACTGGAGGCACTTGTATGGTCATCTTTGGATCCTTCTACGCCGCACAATCAATCTCCATATGAGATAATTTGTATCCCAAAAAAGTCCCTTCTTGCTAGAAGGTTATGGCTTCTTCCTCTTCTCCTTCATTACATGGATGTGTACGATCATCTACACAACTCTATGTATGGATAGTTTTCTCTATGTCTCAACTAGAGACCATCTAATATTTTTCCTCTTGCAACTGTTAATATAGTTCCCTCTTAGAGTTATCGCATGTGACCTTCCCGAAACAAGAGAAAAAGCAAGGTAAAATAGCAAACCAGAACAACATTCTCATGATAAGAACAATAATAAAAAACAAGAATGAGAACAATCGTCAGAGTAGATCCTTCTTAGAGATATCACCTGTGACCTTCTTGAGACAAGAGACAAAAAAAATACAATAGCAAGAAATAAGAACAAAAATCTTCAACACTCTTCCAATGTTGTGACCAATCATTCATGCATAGTAACCTGGCCCGAAGAAGAAACAAGAACAACAACATCTCCATGGTATCCTCCATGGGTTTCAACAAGATAACCTACATGGGACAAAGTCAACAACCAATAACATCTCCTAGAAGAGATCAATTTTATTTTGTAAATAAGTGCATAATTAGTACATGATGATCGTTGTACTAACAATATCCAAGTGTCACTAAATATTTTATAGCAATAGCAGTAATAGAATTCTAAAGACTTATATTCTAGTTACAACACTTAGTTAGGCTACAACAATATAAAATATCAAACCTGATATGAAAACCTGAAGTCTAGTTGTTGTTGTCCCATTTGAGTTGTTATATACTGTAGAAGACATCACCACTATTGCCTCCAACTCTTGGGCTTCCTCCTAGTGCACTAGATCCAAGATCCATTTGGATCTACAGTCACTGCCTGGAGAAAGGGTCCTTTTCCAAAATGTACATTTCCTACAAACTCCCTCATTTTATATACAAGTGCACCATCTAGATTTTTATTATAATATGAGACATTACATCAACAATAAAAAGTTAGAAATCTTAATCAGAAGGTTCAATGTTTAGGAAAATGTCAACAAGCCTAAAACCCTAAAAAATTCAACTTTGATGGAAATTCAACCTGAAATATGCAACATGTGCGCTAGGGAAAGGTTATTTGATCTAAAAAATGTGGTAAATCTCATGATATTCCTTCGAGTGGTTAGATTGTTCTGAAGGTAACCAACTCTGATACCATGTTAGATTTTCATTAGTTTTGTTAACATTAGATCTACCATATAATTTTGATCTTCTTTGAACATTCAATAACCACATACTAAAATATATAAGAAGAAGATAAACAAGCACAAGAAGACACAAATATTTATCCCAGGAAAACCACAAATTCAAGGAAAAACCCAACCAACATTTCTTAGAGAGAACATTCCAATACAACCATGAATAAGCCCTATTCACAATAGAAAAGCAACAATGAAGAAACCCTGATAACAAATACTTATCTCTTCTTCTTCTCAAACCCTAGTGAGGGTAGAAAACCGAGTAGCACCATAGAACTAGTGAAATATAGGCGCATCACTAGAGAAAAATAGCACACCACATAGCTAGAAACTAGTAACCTTAACTGCAACTATAACTACAAGTGAAACAGTAACTACAACTACAACTACAATTGCAACTACAACTCCAACTACAACTACAACTATAACTGCAACTGTTAATGACAACTAGCATGAATCAATTGGGAAGCACCACACAACCATATCGAACAAGAGAGGCCACCTAGAGCCACCAAGAATATGCTTCCCCAAGTGGGGTGCACTCTCCAAGAGAACCAAAACCAAGAAATAGTGAAACTGTTACAATTGCAGTTGTAACTTCCTAGTGTGAACTACATAAGAAGAACTATGTGTCTATACAAATGAAATGATCCAGGCCTGTATTTATACTAATCTGGGTGCCTGCCTGGGGTCAAATTCTTATTATGGGTCTTCATATTTACTTTATTATTTCTATGGCCCAACTTATCTTCCTGGAAATTATATTTCCACTTTATTATTTTCCTGTGGGCCGACTTATTTACTTTATTATTTCTATGGCCCAACTTATCTTCCTGGAAATTATATTTCCACTTTATTATTTTCCTGTGGGCCGACTTCTCTTCCTAGAAAGTATATTTCTTCTTTATTATTTTCTTTTGGGCTGACTTCCTTTCCTGGGTTTTCTTGAACTATTCAATGGTCTTCCTTTGATTTCTAGAATCTTATTTTTCTCTATAAATAATTTTCCAGGAGGGAATATCTCCCGCAGCTACCAAAACATCAACAAAGGTGGTATTGAATGGGAAACTATTAGGCAAGGCCAAATGGTGTTCCAAGGAGAAAGCTAAGGAATTGTTTGTTTGTCTCCTTCATAAATAAAGATTTTAGAGACCAAAATCCCCCAAATATGGGGAGGGATTATCCAAAATGGATCTACATAGTTATTATATTTCTTTATTGATTCTTTGGAATGGGGAAGAAAAATTTTGGGACCCATAGCTAGAACTTTGTTTGATGTCTTAGAGACTCCATTAACAAACCAAAATTAAAATCCTCCTATTTTCGGCCTAAAAGTGGAATTTGGGGATGATATATGTCCTCAAGAAAAATTTTCATGGAGGTCCTCACTACCGTATACACGTTGAGATATTTCCAAGTTTAGGTCATTTTCCTAAATTGAATTTCTCATTCAAAAGTGATTCCTCCAAAAATATAAACATCAAATTAAATTTCCCCACATGTCCTTATGGAAACAACATATCTCACAATGATTCACCAATTTGGAGCTAGTAATGTATAATAATTCCATAGAGACTTGTACAAACATTGTGAGTCTCCAAAACCATAACCCCAAAGGCTCATTGTAGTAGTAGTGTAAGTTTAAAATATAATATGACACACTGACCATTGGAATATTCAAGGCGGCTTACATGTCATCTTAGGTCTTAACATGCATTATCACCTTATAGAAATGAATATTAGTCATATTCAATCATTTTTTTAGTGAAAAGAAAAACTTGGTTGACACCCTACACAAAAGAAAACATCACATTGTTATCATGTCAACCTTCTAACATACATAATATGCCCCACTGATGTCAAAGAATTTCATTCCCAATTGTAATAGTTTGGTAAACTAATCATGTCAATAGGAATCTATGTAGAAACATGCCGACCAAATTATTTATGAGAAGAATGTATAATAGGAAATGAATTAGAAGTTTGAAGAAGTGTCCTTGTTGACTCAACATTTTATAATTGGACATGATTTATCCACATTAGATGGTGTCTGCCAATGTTTGTGATATTGTGTGTCAATGAATATGACAGTGATTGAGTGCTCAAAATCCTTAGTGTTGTGATCTATAACATCATGTTTTTTTGGTGTGTTGGTGTTATAGGCTTGGTTGTTATGTGTTGCATAGAAGTGGGGTGAAAAAAACTATGGTTACATTAACATTACTTAGTAATAAGACTTGTATCATGTGGGATTTGGGTTTGGTGTTAGAACTAGGTGATGTATAAGTAGTGGAATTCGCACACTTAAAAGGTATTATGCTAGAAAGGATATGTGCAATTTTTCATTGATCATTCTCATTTTTGATAAAATGATCCATTTCATTTGGGATCTAATTGTTTTTTCATCCACTCAAATCCAATTTTTAAACAATGGAGGTAGTTCCCCACTAATTGATGAGACCACTAAAAAAAATAACAATCCTCTAAGTATATAGTAATCATCCCATTGACACTTGTGAATAGGCTTTACATTTCTAAATGTACATCTAATCTTGATAACATGATTTTTTAATCAATGCTTCTAACTCAACTTGATACCAATATGGGTTGACCTAGTTCTCGATTCCATACTTTTGGTTATATAAATTATATATTATATATTATATATAATATATAATGCATATTATATATAATATATAATATATAATACATATTATATATTATATATAATATATAATTTATATAACCAAATTTAAAAAATATCCCGACCATTGTTAATTTTCCATGTCGATCATAAGGAGATAGAGCTAGCTTAGTTTGACACTCTTCATGTCAATTATATCCCGACAGCTAATCCTAGCCCAGATTGACACTCTTCATGTCGATCATATCCCGATAGTTGATCCTATCCAAGCACGATAGAGAATACAGAGGTATCCTAACTCGACAGAGGATCCTAACTCGATAGAGAAGTGATAGAGGAGAAAGAGGATACCATCATCCCTAGATCAAGCGACAGAGGAACCCTAGCTCAAACAATGTCCCCAAAATCAGTAAGTTTTTCAATATCTTGAATCTTGCAAATTCTCAAATGCATTTTGATGATGATAACCATGATGGGGAAGAGTACATGTATGTTCTTATTACAGATTCTCTTTATGAAATGAGAACACAAACAAATTTCTCCTTAATGGTATTTTCTCTCTACTTACCATTCCATTAATTTATGGAATTACGTTTTCAAGGGGCATTAAAATCATTTCTCACCCTCATGAAATCTCGTAAATGATCATGTTGGTATGACAGATGTGAATTTCTTCATGCTACTGAGTCATTGACTACATAATCCATTGGTCCATCTTTCCTAGTTGGGGGAGGAACAAAAGAATATTTCCATCCTTCATACACCCACTTAATTAATTGATCATTTGACAAAATGGTTTCTCCCTCATCCATTTGACCATGGCCTCGATGGAAAGTGAAACCGTAAGCTATAGAAAATAATGGAAATATATTTAGGAGCCTAGGGTTTCATTATGAGATGGAACACAATAGTGATAAAACCCTATGTATTGATAATAACTATATGTTTTGCTGTAATAACAGTGAAAACCATGTCAATATGGTCATTGACGGGGTAAATTGAGAACCAAGGTTTCTATCATTAATGGGGTAAAGGGATGAGGCAACCTATACTAAATTTCAATGAAAAAAACTTAAATAAAATGGTCATGTTTTCTCTCAAAGGATTTGGGATGGGACTCCACTAACCTAAAATAGTATAGGAAATTCCTCGAAGAAAACAAGAAGCAAAATAATTGGCAAAATAATATAATGACAAAGAACAACAAGGAGGGAAAGATATAAGGGGAAGTTATTGTGAGCAAACTTACAAAATTGGGAAGACTTGAAAATTTGGAAGTGATCTTGTTCTTCTTTGAAATGTATGATTTTATACTCTCTCTTTCCATTGGAAATGTTCTTGAAACTTAATTGTCTTATTAACTAAATATTACAAGTCCTTAGATATCTTTTCCAATGATTTATCAAACCAAATCTTGATGTAATCCATGATGGGTCCCATTGGGACCTCCTATTTCACCCTTAAGGAAAATATTTTGTTATGAAATTTTCTTAATTCTATGCATTTCTCTTGTATCAATGAATCAATCCAATAATTATTAATAACCAAATCACTAATCCATCATTGTATCTCCTTTTTAGAGAAGTTGGTAAGTCATTGATTCAAAGATTTGGTCAAATAAATAATTTTGGTGTCAAGGACAAAGGATTTTCTCATCAATTCCCATATATCCATCAACAACTTCAATATTTCTTCAATGTTTGTTGCAATTGTCTTCCTAACCCCCTACAATAAGCCTTGGGCTCACTTTTATTTGGAAATTATCTTGGTATTTTCTTCAAGTTGTTCATATGGTGTCCTAATGGCCAATGGTTACATAAGCAATGGTTTAAGAATCAATATATATTCCAAATCTTCTATCCTCCTTCTCAATTTGGTGTTTTCCTCTACTTGCTCCAAATTGGATTGCCTAAGCATACACCCTATGGAATGATGTAACTTAGGGGCTCCCTTTTCCCCCAATTCTTTAACAAGGTATTGATATATTCCAAAAGCTTCTTCCACTTTACCTTCACTCTTCCAATCTGCAACTCTTATAATGTGGATCAAAGTCTACATGGTGCAACGTAATCGAATTGTCTTCAACAATGGGCATATTGGTAGGGAAATGTAATTGATACATGTTCATCATTCCTATTATCCCTATGGACTCTCATTTCCAGCTAGGTTCTAGTCTTCTTAATGACGTCCCAATTCCTCATATGCATTTTTTCTTTCAATGTTGAAATATTTTAGGGATTTCCCAAGGTCTAATATTTCCCTCATTCCTATATAAGTTGGCATAAGTGATGGGTACTAAATTATCCTTGATTTTCTCCCTCATTCCTATATAAGTTGGCATAAGTGATGGGTACTAAATTATCCTTGATTTTCTCCTCCAAATATTCTACTTCTTTTCACACCACCATATATATCAAGATTTATTTAAGGTTAAAAAGATCAACATCAGCTTAGAAGAGAATCTAATATCATAATTCTCTACTTCTATAGAGACTACTCTCTCTATGTTTTAAAAGATAGCTACATGACACTACAAGTAAATGACAAATTCCAACACTTAATGGTTTTCTTCCAATAAAACAAATATATGCATGTTTTGTATTCCATAATTTATTATAATGGAAGGAATTGAAATTTCCCATGGAAGACAAGGATGAAGAAATTTACCCAATGAATAATAATACCTTACCTAAAACCAAAGTTTTTTGCGCAGAATTATGGGTTTGTTGTTGCATATTTATCAAGAAAACAAACTCATAAACTTTCCATTCAAGAAATCCCATCAATATTTTGGATCCTTAGCTCACAACTCAAACACTAAATTAGAATGATATTATTTCCTTTGTTTTCATTTTCCAAGGAAAAACTAAAACCTCTCTTTGTTTTACTTATTTCGATTCCTTAAAAGATTCCTCCCAACATGCATATCCCCTATGCTTTATATCACGTGCACATGATCCTTTTTTATATAGAATGTAACATATATAATGAAAGGAGGCCATTACATCCTCTTAAGTTGCAACAAACATCTCATAATCTAGCACATCTACTAAAGGGTTGGCCTTCTCACCCAAAACCTTGGTTCCAAGGTTGGTGGGGGATAAACAAACTTGGTGGGAATGGACCTCCACTCCTCTTAGTGATCTCATCCATACTTAATGGGAAAACCCTTCAAACACCTATGATTTATCATCTATAATTCAATGTTCAACCATGTCCATATGAAATTGCTCGGTTAATCTCGTATATCATGCACTACATGGATTTAGACAAGAAACATATTAGACTATTGAAATGTATATATAATAATACTCAAGATGTGCGATAGCCTCATTTTCTATTGTCGTCATCATCATATATACATAGCATGAGTGAAGGGTGAGATAATATCCTCGCTATCATCATCACTATCTGAGAAAAGAATCATGGTCTAGAAAACATTTGAAGATGCACATGCATAAATGAAGGAAGAGAAAAGTGCCAAGGAATGAATGAATGTGAATTTGGTTAAGGGTGAGATTTTAAGAAAATAATATTTTCCTAGTGCCTATGCTTAGTATAGTTTAAAGAGATGGTAATAAATGACTATACCACAACAACCCTTTCCATACCATCAAGCAAACAAGGGAAGTGTGTCATTGAGAAAGATATGTGTGATGTTGTTGGCACTCAAGATTACACCCTTGGAATCTCGGTGCCAAATTCAACATCTATGTATAGTACAACAACATATTATTCAAGGTAAACTTTGGCATATAAACATGCTCTAGTTTTTCTTCCTACTCATCATCTTGCAATACAAGTAAAGAAATTGTTTGATGAAATTACACAAATAGTGGTTTTATCAATAGGTTTGGTAGTTGGACAAACTTCAACAATAGTTTATATTGCTCAATTCATTAAGTACCATTGGAATTCCATGAAAAATCATAGTAAGCTCGAGAGTATGGAAATGGTTACTTCAGGAATCTCTATGGATTTTTATTAGCTACACTTGGATGTCTAATGGATCTCATTTCTAGCTTAAGGGTTTCACACTAGAACATGGTTCACTCATAGGAAATTTCCTTGAAGCTCATTTTATGAATAAGTCTCTTTTCTTCTCCTCCTTTTCATATGTTTATGATGATGAATGAAACTCCATTCATGAATTATAAGTTTCCTATATAAATATTGTGGGATTAAAGAACAAATGGGCTATTCTTTGTTATAAATCAAAATGCAATATATATGTGAAAATACATAAGAAAAACTCATATGAGCTAATTTTTTGGCAAATGAATTTTGCAAAGTTATAAGATTTATTATTGTACTTTGTTTGAGAACTTATATGGAAATCTATTGGGTGTCTAGTTAATTCTATCATTTATGCTTTCTAATGAGAATACTAATAGTAACATAACCATTTGTAGGTGAGAATCCCTCTATAAATTTTCTTACATAGTCCTATAACTAAACACTTAAAATAATATGGATATTTTGATGGCATTTGGAATAAATATCTTCAAAATAAAATAATAGAGACTTTCATGGGTTTTGAGAATATTAAGGATGCATATTCACTTCAGTGTATAAGTTTCCTGTAGTGGCATATGATGCCATTTGGTTGATAATGGGATGCTATCAGTTATGTATGATATAAAGGCTTCTACCACCATTTAGCCTCAAAATGAAGCATCACATTCAAGCATGTGGGAATGCATTGCCTCAACATGTGTGGGGTTTTCTAGTAAGATAATATTTTTATGATTCCAACTTGACTTGTACTAGGGTTCAATTTGTATTAGATGGTAATTTTGGGCACTTTGTTAAGTTTTGCATTATTATTCTCCAACATAATCTTTGAAGTATTTTACAAGTATTTTTGGCTCTATCGTAATTTTAGAAAACAAACTCTCACTCCTCTTTTTCCATATGTTCAAGACATATAATGCTCATATAATGCTCAAATTGAGATAAGGCAATTCTGAGTATGGAAATTTTGGAACATTTCCTCTTTCCTAGATATTTATGTAAAATGAAATATTATAATTTAACCTTATATTTATATTTATATATATATATATATATATATATATATATATATATCTTATATTTATATTTATATTTATATATATATATATATATATATAAGATGAAAAATATAAAATATTAATAAAACTATCTTATCTTATCTCATAGACCCCAACATTCTGGGTTTGATCCATACTTTATTATCTCATGGGATTCCTGCTATAGACTATCATTTCCAAATATCTCTATATCCCACACCTTCCATAAATATCGAATCATATTTTGAAGAAACATTTGCTAAAATATTTATTAAGTATAGTTGAGATTTGAGTCCTCGTTTATGGAAATGGTTTTGGCCATAGTAAATTCTAGTGAGTGTGAAGTGCTTCCACTAGTAGGTATAATTACTTGAGAAGCCCTTGAAGATTGTATGGATAAAGGGAAATTTCCAAAATGGAAACCAAAAATTAAAGTACATGAAACAATAAGACTAATAGAATGGTGGTTCTTAAAAAGTAACTTCATATAGATAGCATTTGGTTGGTTTACATCCGAGTTGTTGTATTATTTAACACACTAATGAATTTGCTTAGGACTCTTTGGTGACTGCATATTTATGTGATGATGATGAAATTTATTCCTTCTATAATGTTTTGTTTGTTTTAATTATTCTTCAAAAAATAGAACTTAAAGGATTATTGTAAATTCAACATTGAATATGGTAATTTTAAATATTTGAATTATCCTTGTTATTAGATTCATATAGAAAGAAAAATGAATGAGGCTTAATGATAATAAATTGCATAGTAAATACTTGGTTGTTTTTCTATTGTGATTCCAAAGTGAATCATATAGTCATGCATGAGAAAAGAATAAGAAAAATTATTTCAAAGTGAATCATATAGTCATGCATGAGAAAAGAATAAGAAAAATTATTTCATATACCAGTGCTAACAACAAATTTATTAAACCAACAATCTTTACTCTTGAAAACATTACAAATTGGTATTACAACACTAGCACTATATAGGCTCAAATATAGTAAGGATATCTAGACACATGTCATGTACCATGGGTAATCCTTCTCTCAACACAACTATTTATGTATTTTCTCTTCACATTTCCAATACCTCACAACTTGGAAAGAAAATTGCAAAACTTCCTACTTTAGTGAATCATGAGATGTGTAAAATATGAGTGTAAGAATCCTGTTCTAGATAAAATAGTGCAGAAATAACATAGTTATCAAGTCATTTTAATTGGGATGCATTCAGGGTGGTTTTGGAAGAAAAGAAGCTAAAATATCTCCTTCAAAGATCTGGTTTCCATTGGCTTAGTTCTCACATGATATTTAGAGTAATTTTGTCAAAATTCTAGGATGTGTGTTTTCCAAGTGAAAAATGCCAAAATTTCCTTAGAGAAGATGTCTAAAGTGCAATAGACTTCAGAATCTGCAAATTTCTATAGGTTTAGTAACCTATTGCTTGAAGAGGAGAGAAATAAGTTGGATTCTAGAAGACCACCTCTAGCCTCTACTAGCTTTCCATTGTCCAATCAAGACAATGTGTCAAGATAAGTGAGGAAAAATAATCTATTGATTCAGAGAAAAAACATGGTGACAATGTAAAACAAAGATACATATCTATTGATTACACATACCTACCCTAAATTTGAATAGAGGAAGGAAACCTCTCATTGATATTGGATGTCTTTCTCAATTCAAGCATCTTTAATGGTTGGAAAGTTTCTATCATTACATTGCATACTTTAAAGACATTCTTGTGTTGATATAAAAATCTAAAGATTGTTAGTCAATGCATTGATGCAATAAATTGGAATGCATTGAAAAATATAGAAAATGTAGATTGGTCATTTAATTATACAAGAATTTACAAAATGCAAGATACAAAAAACATTTAGAAGCATATCAAACCATACATTGAATGAAATTCATAGCCAACATCTTCACTTGTTCATAGACATTAGTGAGTTGAAGACTTTTTTGAACTGGAAATTGATTTGTGTTGGAGAGTAATGATAGCTATTAAACCCACATACAAAATATTCCATGAAATCCTAGGAGAAGCATTAAGAGTATATTCCTTTAATTTGTTACTAGGAATGTGTAAAGTGAAAAATTTAAGAGAGTCTATGAGGTTAAATACTTACATTCATTCCACTAATGATGTACACACTACGTAAAATATTTTTTTCTTTTGGAAACCATTGTTAGTTTTCTACCTCCTAAAAATATTTCCATTGCATGATGCATTTTGTTGAAACTATTGAGGCGACTACCATATTGGGTGCTTCAGTTTACTTGAAGACACAACTCTTCCAGACAATAGCATGGGCAACCTAAGGTCTATATTGGCATTTTTATGTGAACCGTAGAAAGTACACTCTTAAAAATTCCCACTTGCTTAGTGGGAAAGATTACATGATAACTAAGGAATAATTTGTCAATGTCTTGGATTTAATTGGAAGTGAGCTTCTTTGGTTCAATACTTTGGACAACCCTTAATCAAAGTTAATTAAATAAAATGTCTACTTACTTGGGACATTGATGTGGGAAAATTAGTATATTTATCATGAATTTCATATTAAAAAATGCATCTAAAATATTTTACATAATGATGGTCAATTCAACCTATGCACCTTGAACACTTGATTATTGAAAACCCGTATTCATAGGAAGTTCAATTACCTTGAATTAGTTGATAGTATGTATATGGGTGTAAACTAATGAATGTGTCAAAATATAAATAAGCATTTTATATATCTCATTATATTCTTCAATCTTAGCTAACTATGTATCTGATTAAATCGACTTAAGGTACAACCAAATAGGTACCTTTCAGATATTTCTTCTTTGAGTTAGAGAAGCTCAGGACAAACAGAGGGAAATGTGACTGCATCTAGTAGATTTAATGCATGAACATCGACCAGAGGTGAAAAAGTCAGAAGAAAATTTTGTAAACACATGGAATTTTTTCTTTCCAAAGGAGGATCATGCTCTTATGATGATGAGAGCATAGGAGACATAG
>CBVK0100240747.1:0-13387 GCA_900067695.1 Picea abies | reverse complement strand
CAATACATATTATATTACATCAATCAATCAATCCTTTGAAATCAACCAATCACTTGACATCAATCAATGAAATCAATCAATAAAACCATTGGCATCAATGACAACATGATCCAACAACATCAACAAATTTTTTTTATCAATCTAGATCAGAAGGTTCAATGTCCAGGAAAATTTCAACAAGCCTAAAACCCTAAAATTTCAATTTTGACCGAAAGTCAACCTAAAAAACGTAGCAGGTGCATTAGGGAAAGGTGAATTGATATTATCTAGGTATGAGGGGCATCGTCTTGAATTATAGAGATTACACAATTCTTTAAGGAGTGTGTTGGTACAAAGAGGAAAGAAGGATGCACTTAGAGAGAACAGGTGAAAGAATGAAGTGGGTGATAATCAAGAGGACAAGGAGAAAATGAATGGATGATTGTAGGGGGACTGATCTTAGTGGAGGGAGTCTACTAGGAAAGGGGAACTATTCTTCTATAGAGAGGCATGCATTGGTGTGCCTGAGAGAGAGAAAGATAGATGTCTACGCATCTCTTGCATAGAGAAATAAAATGAGCGATGGGGGCTCTTCTTCCTCTCATTAGCATGGAAGCTTGGTATTTGGATACACGCTATCAACCTGTGACTTGAAATGATGAATGGGAAAGGGAGCATAGCCTAACAACAGAGATGTGCACTAGTCCCTTTGGTGCACAGTCTCTCCTTTTCACACTTTTGAACAACAAAATGAAAATGGCTCTCACTCTCTCTCTCTCTCAGCGTAAATGACAAGTGAAATATACACACAGAAGAATAGGTAAAGAAAAAGAGTTAGAAAAACTTCATCATTGTATTAGAGGGTCCTTTTCCCTTTTTAAACATTCAATACTATTTTCTACAATTGGTACATGCCTATTTTCTTCTACAATTCTCTATGCATTCGGATTCACAAGAGAAGTTTCCCACAGAATTTTATGACAAAAATAACTCTATTCTAAAATAGAAATTTCCATTATTTCTTTTAGACTGGCGAATGCTTTATTACAATACGAGACTGAACGATAAAAAAACTAGCATAACATTTTTTCTTCTTTTTATCTTTCTTATTGTGGACGATGGCGCAAAACCCTGTTTATGTTCTCCTCTCCTTTGCAGCTGCCCTACCTCCTAGTATAGGATCATTCAACACCTGAGTCAAAGCGACTCTTTAGGCCCCTTCTTGGAACCCGAAAAAACTCTATCACGGGTCCTTCCTTTCTTGGCACAGGTTGTGTGGCACTTGCAGACCCTCTCCTTAGAGCTCTTCAAATATTAATGCCAACAGGTGCTAACTCTATATGCTAGGCTTCCCCCTTGATGTGACCATGGGCCAGCTCCCTTCACAACCCCATCCTTTGAAAATTTCACGAGCTTCTTACTCCCCTTTTTCCCGATTCCCAAATCGATGAATTACCCAAGGACCAAATCTATGGTCCACACTCTCCTCGTGTTCAATGATGAAGATTAAATCATGAGTTCAAACTTTGTGATGTCTCTTCTCTCAAATCCTTCCTTCCCAATTTTTGAATCAGCTAAGTGTTGACTTCTTGCCACATGTCCTATCTCAATAGATGGCTAGGATTGCTTCAGCTCCCAGCTCTTTGGATATTCTCTTCTTGTATTTCCCCCAAATGGTTCTTCCTCTGAAATCCATGGATCTATGCCACATGTCCTTCCCAGTATCAACGACTAGAATTAAATCCACTCTTCAGGGCTTCACAGGTCCTCGACTTCTCATTGCACACTTTGTGTAATTTCCTCCTTGAGACTTAAGCTATTCTTTAACTTCTTCTGCACTCCTTGCAGATTTATGTGCAAAATCTTTTGTGACTTTGCTCAACTTGAAGACTTATGAGGGTCTCAGTTCTTCATCATCCTTCAATGAACTTCCTCTTTCCCTCCTGGAAGTTTAACGCTCTTCCTCTTGAGCTTTGTAAGGTACAATATCTTGGACACACTCCTTGCACTCGCTCAGTCCTTTGACGACTTCTCCTTTAGCCTTATGGAAGGGTTTAAGGAATCTCCTTTCCTTTGTCGATGCACTCTCGTAAATCCTTACACACATTCTCACACCAATTCGAAGCCCTCCTGGAAGAGTACTTCAAATTGTTTAGAAAATATGGACTGTATATTCCCATAGACATTCTTTCCTTCCAAGGTACTTAACCACCTTGAAATTTCCTCACGATTCTATGAATTACCCTAGTATGCCCTCCTGGTAGTTTCTCTTCTAACTCCACTAAGTTTAGACATGCACTCCTTGCATCGGTTCACAAATTTTACTCACTTTGTCGTGCACTCCTTGCAATGAACCTAGAGAACCAGACCTAATCCAACACACTTATAGATATAAGATTATATCCCTATCCCTGCAGACAATTTCTAAAATTCATCTACAATTCAAATGCATATCGATGATATTCATCACAAAAGGAATCCATTACACAAAAATTGATAACAGGAAAAATTGTCATTTTTCTATTAATGGAAGAATATCAAATTACAAATGTTTGAGCTGGACTATAACTAAGTCTCAGCTCTGAGTTTCTCTCCCTACCTCCTATGCATATCTCATCCTCTACCCCAATGCCTCTCTACCATTTTTTCCTTTTTTTTTTTTCTACTGGAAACAATACAAGAGTTTATACAAGAGGGGCTCGACGAGCTTCCCTCCATGCTAATCTAGTTGTGTCAAATCACCATTCAAAAATTCCTGACTACCGAGGCAGATTACAATGATGGAAATATACTCCAAACCCAATATAGATCCCTCCTCCTGTCAACCACTTAATGGAGACCTTATCTCCCTCTTGTGTGAAGGCACAATTTGGCTCTTCCAGCTTGTCAACATTAAATACCCGGATCACTCTTTTAGATTCTCAGAGGAAAAATGAGAGGGTGGCACCTCTCCCTTCCTTGAATGGTTACCATGCGTTTAAATCAGTTGGCATGTGCTGAGGTGGAGTGATCCTCATGCATCATACTCCATGGCTACAAAAATCATGAGCTCCTACTCATGAGCTTCCCAACTCTGTTGAAATCCTCCTGGATCCAAAACTTTCTCATGGAGATATATTCCTACTCCTCTTCGCTCCTGTTGTTTCTTGTACATATCCCTTGCTTCTCATGAAATTTCCTTTCTCTCTAGCTTCTTCCTGTTGACCGATTCTGTTGTTGACCCCAAAATCAGCTTCCTTATCTCCTTAATTACCTCGTTTAGCTACTCCATCAGTTGACTTTCCTTTTGCAGACTAGATTGCTACACTTATTCCTTGTCAATTGGTAAATCACATAGACCACCCATGCTATTTTATTCATCTCTTATGACCTTAGTTGGATACTCTGCTATAGCTTCCATTCCTGTAGGATTCTCATCACTGAGTTGTTTCTCATCTTCTTTCTCTGACAAATTTGCTCCTGTCAGCTCCACTTGTGTTGGTTCAACTCCAGCTTCCTTCCACTTCTCCTCATGCCGATATGTACCCTATGGAATGGATATCTCTTGGAATCCACCTTCTGGTTCTATATTTCCCAACCAATCCTCCAGTGCCTTCAACTCTATTTCCCACTAAGAGTAACTCAATTGGGTGTTCCTCCGTTGGGACAGATTTCAGTATCTACTCCTCCTTCTCCATGACAGTCTCATCTTGTTGTTCTTTAGTTTCATATGAAATGTTTGTGCTAGCCTCTCCTTGGGTTATTGGTAGGAATATCTCGACACCTTTGATGACCATAACACTCCTCTGATCCCTCTCCATGGTGATGAAAGCTTCCAACTTGTCATCATCTTCATTCATGTGGCTTACAACTCTGCATGAATCCTCATATTGATGAGACCTTTCTTTTGCCTCTTCTTCATCTGTCAGCACCCCTTGTTGATATGAACTCTTAGTTGAGCTCATATCTTCTCCCTTTCCCACTTGGAAATTCGATATGTCTCCTCTTCCCTCCTGACAATCTACGAGATCCACTAACCTCTTCACATTTCCCACCTAGAAATCTATGAGACATATACCAGATATTTTTCTTTCATCAGTGAGGTTTTCATCATGCCTTAGCCACCTTTTTAACATATGTTGTTTCCCTCTCGCCAACAACTTCTGAATAGGACACTTGGATGTCCTTTTCAAAGTCCACTCATACCTCCAACACACCTTTTCCTCATGATTCATCTTGAATGATAGCATCTCCATCTAGGTTGGGATTTCACTGAGCTCCTTGTCCATCTCTATTTTTATTTTTTGTAGAAAGACTTCTCCTCGACCATGCCCAAGGACCATCTTGTTTCACCTACAGCTCACCTAGTTGTTTATCATCTATTGTACACATTGCAATAGCTTCAATAGAGTATCACACTCTGTCTCCCTTGCCTACAGAAATCAATTTTGCATTAGCTTTGATACCACTCTTGGTGAAAACCCCCCTTTCCCTTCTCCTCTCCTTTGGTGTTGCGGGACCTCCCAATATAGGATCGTTCAACACCTGAGTCGAGGCGACTCTTTAGGCCCCTTCTTGGAACCCAAAAAAACTCTATCATGGGTCCTTCCTCTCTTGGCGCAGGTTTTGTGGCACCTGCGGACCCTCTCCTTAGTGCTCTTCAAATGTTAACTCCAACGAGTGCTAACTCTCTATGTTAGGATTCCCCCTTGAAGTGACCACGGACTACGACCCCATCCTTCAAAACTTTTGCAAGTTTCGTACTCACCTTTTTCTCTATTCTTGAATCAGTGAATTCTCCAAGGACAAAATCTATGGTCCATGCTCTCCTCGCATTCAATGGTTGAGATTAAATCACGAGTTTGGACTTCGCAAGTCCTCTCTTCTCTCAACTCCTTCCTTCCATATTTGAAAATCAATGAAGTGTTGACTTCTCACCATGTGTCCTATCTCAATAGATGACTAGGATTGATTCGGCTCCCATCTCTTCTCTTCTCATCTTTCCCTCGAAGGGTTCTTTCTCTAAAATACATGGATCTATAGCATGTGTCCTTCCTAGTATCAACAACTAGGATTAACTCCACTCTTTGGTATTTAGCAGGTCCTCGACTTCTCGTTGCACACTTAGTGAAATTTCCTCCTCAAGACTTAAGTTGTTCTGGAACTTCTTCTGTACTCCTTGAAGAGTTCTGCACAAAATATTCTCTAAATTTGCTCGACTTGAAGACTTCTAAGGCTCTCAGTTCTTCAACATCCTTCAACGAACTTTCTCTTTCCCTCCTGGAAGTTTAACACTCTTCCTCCTAAGCTTTGTAAGGTGAAATTACAATATCTTGGGTGCACTCCTTGTGCTCGCTCAGTCCTTCGATGACTTCTCCCTTAGCCTTACAGAAGGGTTTAAGGAATCTCCTTTCCTTTGTTGATGCACTCTTGCAAAGCCTTCCTTCCTCATAATGTTCAGTAATTATGGGATTCTCTTAAGGATTCCAACACTTCAGAATGTGTTGATTGCATACGTTCTCACACCAACTCAATTCCCTCCTAGAAGAGTACTTCAAAGTGTTCAGTAACTCTGGATTGTATCTTCCCTTAAATAATCTTTCCTTCCAAGGTACTTAACCACCTTGAATTTTCCTCCCGAGTCTGTGAATTACCTTGGTATTCCCTCTTGGCAGTTTCTCTTCTGACTCCACCGAGTTCAGACACACACTCCTTGCATCAGTTCATAGAGTTTACTCACTCTATCACGCACTCCTTGCACTGAACCTAAAAAACCAGACCTAATCCAACAAAATTATAGATAGAATATTATATCCCTATCCCTGCAGGTGATTTCTAACATTCATCTAGAATTCAAATGCATACCGATGATATTCATCAACAAAGGAATCCATCACATAGAAATTGATTACAGGAAAAACTGTCATTTTTCTATTAATGGTAGAGTATCAAATTACAAATGCTTGAGTCTAGATTGTAACTGAGTCTGAGCTCTGAGTTTCTCTCCCTACCTCCTATGCATATCTCATCCTCTACCCGAATGCCTCTCTACCTTTTTTTTTCTACTGGAAATCATCCTCTACCCGAATGCCTCTCTACCTTTTTTTTTCTACTGGAAACAATACAAGAGTTTATATAAGAGGGGCTCGGCAAGCTTCCCTCCAAGCTAATCTAGTGGTGTCAAATCACAATTAAAAAATGCTTGACTACCGAGGCAAATTACAATGATTGAAATATGCTCCAATTCAGATATAGATCCCTCCTCTCATCAACCACTTAATGGCGCCCTTATCTCTATCTTGTGAAAAGGAAAAATTTGTCTCTTCCATCTTTTCAACATTAAATGTCTAGATCACGCTTTTAGATTCTCAAAGGAAAAATTAGAGGGCATCACCTCTCCCTTCCTTGAATGCATACCATGTGTGTAAATTGGTTGGCGTGTGCTGAGGTGGAGTGATGCTCCTGCATCAGATGAATTTAACTTTGTTGTGCGCTTCTTAAGGAAGGTTGATGTCCTTCCTTATTGGTCCAATTCCTCCCTATTTAGAGGAAGGTTGATGTCCTTCCTTATTGGTCCAATTCCTCCCTATTTAGATCTAGAAGCATCCATGCTTCCACCACCCACAGAGGGAAATTTCATTGCACTGTCTCGATTGTCATCTACTTGTCCTAGCTTTAGAGTTTGGCATTGTTGCCTGACCAGGTAGGAAACATGATGTTTCTTGGCATGATCCAATGTTATTTTCAAGGAGGTTGTGACTGGCATGTGTTTCTATGATAAATTATGAATGCCACTATGTTCAACTTGTTGTGCACGATGTTGATGTGATGATGCTGACATATGAAACATGAGAAGAATCTTTGTTGGTGCTCAATACTGAATTTCAAGACAGACCTTGAAAGGTAAGAAGTATGTGGAAGAATGTGTGGCCTTTTTGTAAAGGTGTCACTTCTGTAAAACTAGAAGCACGAGGTGGAATTATTTGGCATAGTGGCGGTCAATACATTTGGTTGAAGATAGGGTCTCCGAGTGGTAATTCACCGGTTGACCTCCTTGTTTATGCATCACTCCTAGGGAAAAATGAGAGTTAATCTAAGGTAAACGATAATGAGCATTAATTGTTGGTTGGGTGTGGGAATGGGATGTGGTAACTAGAGGATGTTAGATAGTGTCTTGTGGAATCGAGCGAGATGATGGAATCTTGGGTGATTATGCGGCATGCATGAGATAGATATATGTATCCCAAGCTTGAGAGGGTGCGGGCCTTGAGGGAGACTATGAGGTTTTGGAAAATTCCAGGAGTAGAGGGATTATTGTGGGAGGTGTTAGATTAGTGAGGATATCAGGATGAACATGGTAGATCAAACACAAAGAGACATTGGGGGTATTGATAACATGGTTTGTGGTGATGGTAGTGGTTCGTGGCTATGGTGAAGTGATGGATGATGAAGTAAGTACATAAGTGCACCCAACCTGTTTAAGGTGCTATTGATGAGTCTTGGCATGATACACCTCTTTTCAGTCTTGTTGTTAAGGAAGATCAAGAAGGAGGTGATCACAATACAACGTTGACACGTTGCAGATCACTATGTCACAAAAAAGACCAATGGCAAAGGTGACGGTGAAACATCTAGAAATAGTAATGCGAGGACCATTCTTATGAACCCAACCAAGATGATTTGGATCGGGGTGTGGGTTGTTCAGGAGTTGCAGATGTTGGACTAAGTCTTGTGATATTAGATTCCTTTGACTTCCATTGTTCAGAGTGAGAGTGGAGAGATCATTTTTAATTTGGCAGTTGCAAGTGAATAAGGGAACGTTATGGAAATTTGGTTCTGGTGTAGTCATGAGAATGAGGGATGGGTCAACTTCGATGGGGTTGGTGAGAGAGATGATTTATGGTTTCTCGGGAAACTTAGTGGGTGTGGCCTCTGTAAACAAGGTCTGATGGGGATTGTTATTTTTAATGGCTCGACAGTCGACTGAATTATGGGAGTTGGTCTTGTGAAAATTACACCAAAGTTCCTTTTTGGTCACTAGAAAGGAAGAAGGATAAGGTGTAGAATGACAAGGATATGGGTTATCAGCATGGTTTTGATTTGGAGGATATCGAATTTGAGGAGCCACCTTTCTTTCTACGGCCAAGTCCCGTAAGAAAGCCTTTCCTAGAGAAGTGTTGTCAAAAAGATCTACCTCCCACTGAAGAGGTAACAATAAACTAGAATTGAACTTAATTATTAATACATCATCTGGTTCTCTAATTTGGAGTTGGACACGTAGCTTGCCGAAGACGTTGATGTAGCCTTGCACTGACTGATTGATAATTTGTCAAAGTTGTAACCACTTTGCAAGAAAATTGTGAAGGTAGCCTAGAGGGTAGAAGTGTTCTCTCAAGGCTTGACAGAATGTCTCCCATGAATTATTGTGGTGATTTTTCAGGGACGAAGTGTCAAGCTCAACAATCAATTCTACATTGGTCAAGTGTGTGTCCCACCAAGTTTGGGCGATTCCCTTGAGTTGGAGACTGGATATTTGTAATTTAGTAGCCTGCTCCATCTTAGGTGAGGTTTTTAAATACGTGGAGAGATTATGGATCCAGGAATCCATGGTCTCTTCGTTCATCTGACCAACGAACTTGGGTAATTGAAAACCAGTGTCTAGTTGCATGCTTGTTTGAGGTCTTCGTTGTTGAAGATGAATCAATTTTTAAAGAGCCAATGCCAAATTGACCACTGTTCTTGATGTGTCTGCATTGGACTCCTCACTGGAGGTTTTGTGTCGAGGCAGAATTGGTGGTAGTATGGAGTAGACCCTAAGGAGGGTGTGACAGAAACCTTGTTGAGGGTGAAAGGCACATTCTCGGTAGAAACATGCTACTAAATGGAAGATCCCTAATTTTTTTTTTCTTTGATTGGATGAAGTTATGGTCCCAAGGATATAACATGCTCTGATACCAATTGATTTGAGTATGATGGGTGTATTCTTGAAACACAGAGAGTACATGATTCTTTAAGTAGCGTGTTGGTACAAAGAGGAAAGAAGGACGCACCTAGAGAGAAGAAGTGAAAGAATGAAGGGCGTGATAATGAAGAGGACAAGGGGAAAACAAATGGATGGATGTAGGGGGGATTATCTTAGTGGAGGGAGTCTACTAGAAAAGGGTCACTATTATGATATAGAGAGGTGTGCAATGGTGTGTCTGAGAGAGAGAAAGAGATATGTCTAGGTGTCTCTTGCGCAGAGAAATAAAATGAGTGTTGGGGGATCTGTGTCCTCTCCTTAGCATGGACACTTGGTATTTGGATACACACTATCAACATGTCACTTGGAATGGAAAATGGGAAAGGGAGCATAGCCTAAAAATATATATGCACCTGTCTTTTTGGTGCGTAGTTTCTCCTTTTCACACTTCTGAACAACAAAACAAAAAAGACTCTCTCTCTCAGCATAAATGACAAGCGAAATATACACATAGAGGAATAGGTAATGAAATAGAGTCATAAAAACTTCATCGTTGTATTAGAGGGTATTTTCTCTTCTTAAACATTCAATATGATTTTCTATAATTGATACATGTCTCTTTTCTTCTGCAATTCTCTATGCATTCAAATTCACAAGAGAAGTTTCCCACAGAGTTTTATGACACAACTAAATCTACTCTAAAATAGGCATTTCCATTATTTATTTTTGACTAGTGAATGCTTTATTACAATACGATACTGAACAATCATAAAACTAGCATAGCATTCTTTCTTCTTTTTATCTTGATTGTTGTGGATGACTTGAACTTTGTTGTGCACTTCCTAAGGAATGTTGATGTCCTTCCTTATTGGTCCTTGATCTATGACATAATTTGTCCCAACAACTTTATAATAAGTGCTCAATGAGATTAACAGTTTTAGGTCTGTGCAACATAAAAATGTAGTGGAAACATGCAGCAGAAAACTGTAACAACAAATCTCACAATCTCCCTTCGAGTGGTTAGATTGTTCTGAAGGAAACCTCCTATGATACGATGATAGATTTTCATTAGTTTTGTTAACATTAGATTTACCATAGAATTTTGATTTTATTTTAACATTTGATAAACATTTACTGAAATATATAAGAAATAGATAAACTAGCACAATAAGACACAAATATTATCATGGGAAAACCCCAAACTCGGGGGAAAATCCAACTAACGTTTCTTAGAGAGAATATTCCAATACAATGATGAACAAGCTCTATTCAAAAGAGAAAATCAAATATGAAGAAACCCTGATAACAAATACTTATATCTTCTTCTTTTCAAACCCTAGTGGTGGTAGAAAATTGAGTATCACCACTGAAATGACATAGGATAGGTGCATCACTAGAGAAAGAAAGTGCACCACAGAACTGGAAAATGGTAACTACAACTACAACTATAAATGAAACTTCAATTATAAATGCAACTGCGACTGTAAATGGCACGAAGCACATAGGATGCACCACACAATATTAGTGCAACTCTTCTAGAGGTAGCGCACAAGAGAAACCACCAAGATCCACCAATAATATCCTTCCCAAGTAGTGTGCACTCTCCAAGAGAACTAGAAACTAGAAATAGTGAAAATGTTGCAACTGCAATTGAAACTCCCTAGTGTGAACTACAAAAGGAGAAATGTGTGATTGTATAAATGAATTGACCCAAACTTGTATTTATACAAATATGGGTTCTTGTCTAGGGCCGAATTCTTATTATGTCTCTTCAAAATTACTTTATTATTTTTGTGGGATGACTTCTCTTCCTAGAAATTATATTTCCAATTTAATTATTCCCTATGGGACGACTTCTCTTTTGTGGTCTATTTCACTTTATTATTTTATGGGGTATTCTTCAATTGTTCAATGGTATTCCTTTGACTTATTGGAATATTCTTCTTCTCTAAGAAAATTTTTCAAGGAAGGAATATCTCCCGCAACTACCAAAACATCAACAATAGGTTTATACCTAAACTCATCCAACAACATGATAAAATGAGTTTTCATATGTGTCCCGTATCACTCATTGGATTGAATAATTGTCATTTTTCTCAACCCAATAAACATGAAAATAATTGCAAACCTATGAGCACAATCTAAACTCAAAGCTAAAACAAGTCAATATAATTTAAGTTGAAGGAAACTAGCATCCAAGGATAAAATCATGGACTTTACAATTATCTCTCTTTAAATATGATTTTGAATTCTTTGGAGAGTGCAAAAAAATAATGCAAACCCCTCTGCCTCACATTTTAAGTATTTATCCATAATTCACTTGAGGGTTCTCTTTTTCCCTTTTCTAAGATATGTTGTACAATGATTCATCACATTTTAAATTATTTGGGATTTAGAATATTAAATATCTCATCAAAAACAAAAACAAATCATAATTATTGAGATTATTCATAGGTATTCCAAACGTAGTTGGTATAAATTTTATCCAAGGTTTTCGAAGATGATGTTTCCCGTCCTTTTTCTTTAAGTTTGTTATATTATTTTAACAAACATACACTACCACATGGTAACACCATGTAGTATATGGGTACCAAGGCTTCCTAGGGAGAGGACAGACTCTTGAAAGATGTCCCACTTCATCACAGTTATAGCATTGAACCTGTCCCGTTCTGCCAGTTCGTTCACCTCGTTCACCTCGGTATCCACCTCCACCATACTTGGATACATTGTTTGGGGGGATTTTCATTATCCTCTCGTAAACATAGTTGAAACCATCTTCTGGTGATCCCAAAGATATTATTTTCATACTTATATTGACTATGGTTTGGGCTAGGCCATTCAAGGAGGTGCGTGACCTAATCACAACGTTAGGTGCACCCGTTCCCCAAACTAACCCATCTCAATTTTCCATGTATATGGAGTTACTTCATTATTGACAAGTGTTATTCCATGTTTTATAAGCTCTTATTGAAATGTATTGAATCAATAGATGTATTATCTTTTACTAAGTTGTAGTTATTTACCTTAAGTTGTAGTTATTTATTTGGAGTTGTTTTTTTTAATTGAAAATTTGCTCAAAATTATATTAGAAATATATATATTTTTTATATCTTTAAAAAATCCTTGATCAATAGCTGATACTAGTAGATCCAAAAGATACAAACCTAACATATAAATTGTCCACTACACTACATAGAGAAAAACATCCAAAAATAAGATCCAAATACATCAAACAGTGAGACAAGAAAATATAATGAAGTACATTGCTTCAAAATATCAAAATATACTTTTGAGTCCACTCTAACCTCTGACTAAAAACCCAAAAAAACTATGGAGAAACTTTAAAACAAATCCAAATATGATGAGGGGCCCGTTGTCCCTCCTTCCCAAGTAAAATATGATAAACTTACATGGAGTTATATCACAGGTAATATTGGTTTCATATATGAGTAAGTGCCATATAAGTAGATTTTGTATTATAAATCATATAGGTATAAGTAGTTCCATTATATGATTAAGCCAGAGCTCATTTATGAACCCTGTGAACAGGGGTCAACCTGTTTATTCTTGTGTTATCTGGGATGCTAAAGCCTATGTAAGGTCTCCCCCACCCCTTCTTCTTACCGACCATCCAAGAAAGTACCTACCTCCAATAATGTTTCTTAGACCAATAAGAGAGCGTATTGTTGTTGTACTGGTGTCGTTATAAATATCCCTCCTAGGAGAGGGCTCTCTATGTCTCTTACCAATGCCCCTTAACCACCCTTCTCTTTACTTATGACACTTAGAGTGATGTGATGGGACGTGCGTGCTTGGGTTGGGTAGGCACTTCGAACTGGACTATTTACTTTTCCTAACTTGATTGAATACTTTCAGTTTAAAACCTCAGGTATTAAATTCGGCACCTTTCATAATAAACCCAGTCACCTTAACATATTATTTTTTATGGTTTTAAATTCGGCACCTTTCATAATAAACCCAGTCACACTATATAAGAGTGGATCCTTTATAAGATCAGGGATCAGGGCAATAAACAGACATCACAGAGAGGGGGTCGCCTCACAGAGCCAACATAGCCCGATCCTACGAGCTAGTCAAGTCACCTTCAACATAAACCTGTGATAAGGAAGTGATAAGGAAAGCCTACAATATATGTATGTAATTTAAATCGATATCTCTAATTAAGTGAGATACCTTTGAAATTTATGGCATTTTGAAATTGTTTTTATTATATAAATGTTTATTTATATTAACACACTATATTAAAACATTATGATATGCATATATTTCATTTTATGTACAAATTTTCGATAGAAATTAAAGCTTTTTTGATCTATTTTTATGAGTTTAGAGATTTCATTTATATTGTATTATTTTTTTTATATTTTTTTATTAATATATTTAAGATTTGATTTTGTTATTTTATTTTATTATATATATATATATATATATATATATATATATATA
>CBVK0100240746.1:0-13387 GCA_900067695.1 Picea abies | reverse complement strand
GAATATCAGTTTGCAGTAGATATTGTACAAGGTTAGAATTTACATATCTATCCCGGTGTGGTTCTATAAATACAACCGATGAATTTGGTTAAATTGGTTGCATCACTTCGTTAAATTTTATATATCATTAAGTTAGTGGTGCAATTAATTAACTGAAATGTATCAGTGCGTGGAGAAAATAATTAGGCGCTAGTTGAGAGGCATTCCAAAGGACGCATGAATTTGTTTTTAAAATTTATCGCAATGCTCTTCCTTGAACAACACAGGTGCGTATTTTTATAGTATATGCACCGAGGGTGATGCCTACTATGAATTTAACACAGGATGCACCACTTCAGGGCGAGTCCAAGCATTCAAGTTGACCACGCGGAATTGGAAACAAATTGAAAAAATGTGAAATTTCAAGTTAAATTCAAATTTTAATTGAATGAAAATGCAAATAAGAAGATAATAAACAATTTACCTGGCCTCTTATGTCCTAAGGAGGCATGGTTTCACCATTGAGAGGAAATGAAAATTCATGGTAATTTCCAAAATTGGAAATGTGTGGAATCTACCAATGGAGTTATCCAAGTCATTGTAGCGCACCGAAAACAAGGTGTCTTTGGAAGGAGGGTGAGCATCGGTGTTTGCTTGAGAGTTTGGAAGCATATGATGCAATGTAACAATGAAAATCAGTTTGACAAAAAAAATTATTTTCCCTACCATGGTGCTTCTGACAACGAAGATGTGGACTAGTGTGTAATGTTCAACGTCACTGATGCACTTTATTCGATGCATGTTATTTTTAGTATAACATATGACGATGATTTTGAAAATTGAAGCACCAATGCTTTATTTTCTATGTATGCACCGGTTCATATGTACCTTAAAGTTGCACCTATTAAAAAATCTCCACAAAAACCTTCGGTTGCCCGCCTCCGCTAATAATCTTCACTATAAACAAAGAAGGGATAGTTTTTTCGAGGAGATTCCATAAAAACCTCCACAAGAAGGTGTTATCCTTGTAGTGTATTTTGAGATGGTAAACCTCTTTCCCACTAAAGATTGTGTCAAAAAGATACAATTAAGGTAAAACTATGTGATTGAGGTAAAGTATCTAAAAACTTATAAAATTCAAAGCTATTTTTTTTATCTCATCTCGTATGCAAGTGGTTTGTGTTATATTTGAGAAGTGTTGTCATCAATGATTGTACCTATGATTTTCATCAATAATCGAGGGTCCCATGTAAGGGTGAAACCCTCAAAATTGAGATGATGTCATCCAATAAATGTGTATATAAGCATGTGTCCTAATTATGGTGCCACCCTCAAAACTAAGAGCAAAGTAGTCCAAGAAGTGTGTCCATAAGCTCGAGTCCCATATATGGGTGCACATGTTGGCTCCCCATTGATGACACATGAAGTCAATGAATGGGTAATTGTTTTTCTTGAGATTCTCACCAAGGTCATATGGATCTAGATACCCTTCCCCCCATATATTATGACTATCTAGAATAAAAATATCTTCTATATAGCCACAAAAGGGTGGTTATGGATCTGAATGGAACATTACCGCTAGAGAATATTCAAGCTTCTTCTAAATCATGCCATGCAAATACTTATTTGTTACCAATTGTTATGATCCATAGTTTTGAAGATGAATAAGAAACAATATATCCAATAATATGCCAAGAAAACTCTAGTATTTTGTTAAATCCAAAACCCTTAAGGTAGGGTAACAACATACAATAATGCTTTTATGTAAGGATAAACTCTTGTCTGTGTGCCTCTTCTAGGGGCAACACCTTCAATTGAGTAATTCTACAACATAATGATGATTTCTTAACCTCCATTATCTAGTTCTCTATCAAACCTTAACCATAACCACCTAGTGGGACTTATTTAATGAGGCCACCTTACATTATTGAATACACATGCCAACTAGCTGGCGGGGCCTCTTGAATAAGGACACGTTACATTATTGAGGACACACTCTAAGTACATAGTGGGATTCATTCAATAACTAGCATAATGAACCTAGTCCACATTACATTTATTGATCACCATATATATCTTATCATTAACTCTAATTTTCCCTTAGGCCCTTATTACATCCCTAACGAGGATCCCACCACCATTAAACCATTCATTTCTTAGAGAGACCTCTCCCTTAGAACATGACATTTTCTCTAGTGGTCCCTCTCATCTTGCATGAGGGGGAACCTCTACTCGAAACTAGTCAAGAAGGGAATTCACTCGTCCAACAACTTGTTTGATGCTTAGGATTGAATGTGGTTGTCATGGTCAGAGATAAAGTAAAACTGAAAGCTCGACAATATCGATAAATTTGAAGTGGAGAGGATTCAACATTTGTTGTTAGATGCACTAGTGATCAAGTTGGTCCTACAGTGCATGTGGGTTTGGGGGAGTTATTGGAGGTGGTGAATGGAAACAACTTTTACCAAGTACAAGCCTCACCTTGGCTATAGTTTCCTAGATATGTCCACATTCAATATAGGAAGATTGGCTCAATAAACCTTATGGGTTAAATCCAAGAAAAAAACCTATTGTTAATATTATGGTAGCTTCGGGAGGTATGAACCTCTATTGTGACCTATGACGAGATTAGAATACTCCGAAAGGAAGCAAAGAAGTAAAGGAAACCCTAGACAAGTTGTCAGCTACAGAAATATATTTAATATGAATTTATTAGTACCCAAGAGGAGAAGTCGGCCCCAGTAAAACTGCCCAGACTACTATAAATATAGGGCACCATTTCTCATTATTCACATCTTAGCAGTTGCAGAGAGAACTGGATCTGCGTAGGTGCAGGTGCAACTTGTGCGCAAGTTTCTAGGAAGGTGTGCGCTAGCCTCTGGGTGGGATTATCTGATCAGCTTGGTTTCTATTCTTTCTTGGTGCATTAGCCTCTCTTGGCTATTGGATTACTACCAGGATTCTCTTCTCTGTCAAGGTCAAGGTGCTCAGAAGGTGGCTTCGGCATGTGGTTGGGTGACAAGGGTATCGTCAATGGTAAAACGAGCACAATCTTCTATATTCTAACAGATTATGGTCCCACACTCCCTTCAGTCGGCCTAAAACACTGGAAGGAAGCATAGCTGCTAGATGTTGAGCTCGTTGAGGAACTGCCGCTAGGGTTACTAGCAGGAGCAGCTTCTAAAAACACTGCAGCTAGGGTTACTAGTAGAAGCAGTTGCAGAAACCCTAAATCTTCGATCTGGCACCTTGTTATGGAGCATCTCGCCCAAGAAGAAGATATTCAGATGCACCCTAACTCAGCGCATCTCTTGGCTCTCTCAGAAGACAAAAATGACGAAGTTAAAGTTTTGGATCAAGGCATGACCAGTTACCAATCAACCAAAGACATGTGTGAAATAATCAGTCTTTCACACTACTCAGCACTTACTAGGACGATTGAAGATGATATGTAGATAATCGATAGTGGATCTTCCAAGCACATGACAAGAGATCAAGCTAGACTCCCAAATCTAAATGAGAGAAAGACATCATACAAAGTGGAGCTTGGAGACAAAAGCACTTACCCCACCGAAGGATTTGGACAAGCCTCTGTCAAGTTGGAATTAGGTAATCATGTTCACTTAAGAAATGTTTTATATGTACCTGGTTTAGAAAAGAATCTTGTATCAATATCATGTTTAGAAGACAAAGGAAAAAGAATATCCTTCATGGATGGAAAGGTGTTATCATGGCATAAGAATTCCAGTATAGAGGATGCCAAGGTTATTGGAAGTCGTGAAGGAAATCTGTATAGACTACTAGAACAAAATGAAGAAGCTCTAGTACATGATGAAGTCAACCCTAATGAACTTTGGCATAGAAGGTACGCTCATATCAATTATCAAGCATTAACTTTCCTCAGAAAAATGGTTGAAGGAATACTAGAATTGAAATCCACACATGAAGGAATTTGCAAAGGATGTGCCCTTGGGAAGAATATCAAGAAACCACTCCCAAGCAGCAACAACAAATCTAAGGAAATCCTAGATCTAATACACTCAGATGTTTGCGGTCCAATGCCAATCAGATCTCTAGGAGGATCTCTTTACTACATAATCTTCATAGATGACTATTCAAGAAAGATGTGGTTGTACCTACTGAAATCAAAAGACGAAGTATTCAGCAAGTTCCAAGAATTCAAGGCAGAAATAGAAAACCTTACAAACAAGAATATCAAGACATTAAGAATAGATAATGGAGGAGAATACACCTCGAAGGAGTTTGTTGCATTCTGCAAATCAGCAGGGATTAGGAGGGATTTGATTGTTCCTCATAATCCTCAACAAAATGATGTAGCAGAAAGAAAGAATAGATCTATCGAAGAAACAGTAAAAGCCTTATTGAACGATCAAGGTCTATCCATGTTTCTATGGGGAGAAGCAGCAATGACGGCAATATATGTATAGAACAGAAGCCCTCATCGTATATTGAAGGACATGACACCAAAAGAAGCATTCTCAGGTAAGAAACCTAACGTAGAAAATCTAAGAATATTTGGATGTCCAGTTTACTCTCATATTCCCAAAGATAAAAGGAATAAACTAGAACCCTCAGAAAAGAAGGTGATATTCATGGGATATAGTGATTCATCCAAAGCCTATAGAATACATATTCCAGAACAACACTAGATAGAAGTTAGCAGAGATGTAACGTTCAATGAAAGGATGGCCTTCAAGAAATCCATCGAAGAAATTATAGAAGAAGAAGAACATGAAGAACCAAATGAAGAAAACACAGAAAACGAAAATAACGAAAAGGATCAACCTGATCATCCTATGGAGCCATGTGAGAACATTGACTCAGATATCATACCAAAGAGAAAGAAACAACCAGCTTGGCTTGAAGCTACATTACAAGACATAAAAAGAATCAAGGTTCCAGAAGGAACATCCAGGAAGAGTAAAAGACTGAAAAGATTCTCAAGTTATGCAGCATACATGACGAAGCTTCTAGATGAAGAACCTACCACATTGGAAGAAGAAGCCCTAAAGGGATAATGGAAATAAGCTATGGAGGAAGAACATCAATCCATTATGAAAAATGAAGTATGGGAAATTGTACCCAGACCTAAAGAAAAATCAGTGGTAACCTCAAAATGGGTATACAAGATCAAACATGTAGCAGATGGAAGCATGGATAAATACAAGGCAAGATTCGTGGCCAGAGGGTTCTCCCAGAAGGAGGGAGAATATTATGATGAAAAATTTGCTCTGGTGGCAAGGTATACTTCCATCAGAGCTATCATATCCCTTGTCGCTTCCATGGGATGGAATCTACACCAGATGGATGTAAAGACAGCCTTCCTCAATGGAGCTATTGAAGAAGAAGTGTATATTGAACAACCTCAAGGATTCAAGGTACATTCCAAAGACACTCCTGTTTGTAGATTGAAGAAAGCTCTACATGGACTCAAGCAAGCTCCAAGGGCTTGGTACGCTAGAATGGATAGTTATCTAACAAGGCTTGGTTTCTCCAAGAGTCATGTAGATCCAAACCTTTATTACAAAGTCGTGGATAACACACCTGTGATTCTACTATTATATGTTGATGATCTATTCATAATAGGTGAAGAATCTCTAATTATCCAGTGCAAGAAGGAATTAGCCTCTGAATTTGATATGAAAGATCTAGGTCTCATGCATTACTACTTGGGACTAGAAGTATGGCAGAAGTGTGTTGAAGTATTCCTTGGACAAGGAAAGTACGCAATAAAGATCCTTCAAAAATTTGGAATGATGGAATGTAAGTCCATGGACACTCCTATGAATGCAGATATAAGAAAAGTGAAAGTCCCGGACTCTAATCCTGTTGATCCATCTCTATATCGACAACTAATCGGATCATTGATGTATTTAGTAAATACTCGACCAGATATTTGCTTTGTTGTAAACACGTTAAGTCAGTTCCAAGTGGAACTTAGACAAGAGCATTGGATAGCTGCAAAGCATGTCCTAAGATATATTCATGGGACAATAAACTATGGCTTGAGATATACTACATCCAGGGATATCCAACTTCATGGATTCACAGACTCTGATTGGGTAGGAAGTGCAGAAGACAAAAAGAGTACTTGAGGTATGTGTTTCAGTTTGGGATCTGCTATGATATCTTGGGGCAGTAGGAAACAGAGGTCTGTCGCACTCAGTACAGTAGAAGCAGAGTATATGGCATCTTGTGAAGCATGCACAGAAGCAATATGGCTAAGGAAGTTAATCTCCGATTTATTTGATCAGATTCCAAAATCGACCATAATATATTGTGATAATCAGAGTTGTATAAGATTATCAGAACATCCAATGTTTCATGAAAGGTCAAAGCACATTGAGATCAAATACTACTTTATTCGAGATAAAGTCCAGGAAGGAGAGGTAAAGCTCAAGTATATCCCCACTGATGAGTAGACAGCAGACATCCTGACAAAACCTCTATCCCGAATCAAGTTTGCATATTTCCGAGAGAAGATGGGGATCATGGAAATAACTCCCTTAGATGAAAGGGAAGATTCTCCAAGCTAGGAGAAGGTACGGAAAAATATTCTTGAAAACATTTATTTTTGTGACTTAAATGACTCTCCAGATTAGGAGGGAGCACTAAAAATATTATTTATCTTTGTAATTGAAAAATAGTCCAGATTGGACAGATTCTTTCTTGTTCGGAAAGTGGATTGAGATTTCTGACAGAAAGTGACTTCCCATTGTGGTTAACATGGGAGGTAGTTTGATTGTTGATGTATCATAGATAGCGACTTCCCATTGTGGTTAACATGGGGAGTGGTCTAGGGCAATCTCTTCTCTTGAGGGTTACTCAAGAAGACTAGCCCACCTCACTGGACAACGATTTCTCATTGTGGTTAACATGAGGAATGGTCCATTTTGGAGGTTGATACAGGACAGTCTTTTCCTCTTGTGGTTAACAGAGGAAATGGTCCGGATAGACATTCCTTAGGGTTATACATTCTCTCCAGGGAGCACTTTTATTAGCGTAGGAGGAATGGCCCAGGGTGGGGAATGGTCCAGGCTCAGCAATCAGGGACAGACATTCCTTAGGGTTATACATTCTCTCCAGGGCACACTTTGATTAGTGTAGGAGGAATGGCCCAGGGTGGGGAATGGTCCAGGACAGTCATTCCTTAAGGTTTATACATTCTCTCCAGGGTGCACTTTGATCAATGTAGGAGGAATGGCCCAGGGTGGGGAATGGTCCAAACATTCCTTAGGGTTTATACATTATGTCCAGGGTGCACTTTGATTAGTGTAGGAAGAATGGCCCAGGGTGAGGAATGGTCCAAGCTCAGAAATCAGAAACAATCCTTCTTCCTTGGTTGAGAAGAATAAGGTAGATAGCCCATTGTTGATGTTCTATACTGAGGGAAGATATTCTTTTATATCTCACAGACGTGAGTGAAAGATTGGCCCGGATGATTCAGTTTATATCATAACATTGTTTCTATGCAGGTTGCTATCAGATGTTTGTTATGAAGACTATATGACAGTAGATGTAAACTATTGTGGTGGATATGTTCCATTGTTCGTGAGGCAGATATTCTTTCAGAACTCACAGATGTGAGTGAAAGATTGGCCCGAAGACTGCTTGTCTCCAAATAGTAGAGATATACTACTGTGGTGGATTTGTTCCACTATTTGTCACTATGTGTCATGGTTTGAGTAGTTGCGTACTACCTTGAATAGACACAGTTGTGTTCTATCAATTAATGTTGTACCAGTTTTCATAGGAGATTATCCAGTTGGATAATAATCACGGTGCTCATGTTACTACCAAGTTGAATGGTCTGTTGTGCCCAAGACCATACCTCCCTAGCTAGGAGGGAGTGTTAATATTATGGTAGCTTCGGGAGGTATGAACCTCTATTGTGACCTATGACGAGATTAGAATATTTCGGAAGGAAGCAAAGAAGTGAAGGAAAACCCTAGACAAGTTGTCAGCTGCAGAAATATATTTATTATGAATTTATTAGTACCAAGGAGGAGAAGTCGACCCCAGTAAGCCTTCCCAAACTACTATAAATACAGGGCGCTAGTTCTCATTATTCACATCTCAACAGTTGCAGAGAGAACTGGATCTGCACAATATAGTGGCAGTCTTGTGCGCAAGTCTCTGGGAAAGTGTGCGCTAGCTTCTAGGTGGGATTATTTGATCAGCTTGGTTTCTATTCTTGCTTGGTGCATTAGCCTCTCTTGGCTATTGGATTTCTACCAGGATTCCCTTCTCTGTCAAGGTCAAGGTGCTCGGAGTGTGGCTTCAGCCTATGGTTGGGTGACGAGGGTATCGTCAATGGTAAAACGAGCACAATCTTTTATATTCTAACAATTGTGAATCCCAGGAACTATGAAATAGGATATTTTCTCACCTACACTACAAAGCTCTTCCGATTGTGAGAAAAATGGTGACAGGTCTTCCAGAAATCCAAGCAGAACCAGATGGTGTGTGCAAAGGATGTGCACAAGGAAAGAATGTGAAGCACTCCTTTCCCAATAGCGACAACAGAGACAAAGGATTTTTGGACATCATGCATTCAGACGTATGTGAACCGATGTCGACAAATTCACTATGTGGGTATGTATATTATGTATCTTTCATTGATGATTACTCACGTAAAACTTGGATTTATTTGTTAAAAGAAAATAATGAAGTTTTTGGAAAATTCAAATATTTCAAGGCTATGGTAGAACACTTGAAAGAGCGGAAGATAAAGACCTTGCAATCAAAAAATGGAGGTGAATTCACCTCAGAAGAATTCAAGGAGTATTGCAAGGAAGTTGGGATTAAGAGGGAGCTTTCTACTCCCTATAACCCTCAGTGGAATGGAATAGCTGAAAGAAAGATATGGACAATCATGGAAGCAGTAAAGACCATGATTTATGATCAAGATCTTCCTATGCATCTGTGGGCAAACGCAGCAAAAACGACAGTGTACGTGCAAAATAAAAGTCCCCACAACGTGCTTGAAATCAAGACACCCGAGGAAATTTTTTCAGGAGAGAATTTAGATGTCATCCATTTTAGAATATTTGGCTGCCCTGTATTTGTTCATGTTGGAGCTGCCTTTTACAACTGGTTGAAATATAATCTTGCAATCAAAAGTTTACCCTGACATGCGAAGTGGCGATAACCATTATAGTCCTAAGTCGTCATCACCTAACCATTAAGCAAGTCTATCACTTTTTATTACCTTGCGCTTTCACGCTTCAGGAGTTACAAGTCGCAAGGTTTCCAAACTACGATATGCGAAGTTGCGAGACGGTTTCAAAAGTTCACCTAGGTTAGTGTTAGGGGTAAGTCACTTTAAACCCTATTTAAGCACTGTCAGGGTTTCGCGACTCGGTAATCTCTCTTCCAAAAAACTATACCTTTGTAGCCCCGAGTCGTGAAGTCGCGATTTTTATTAATTAAGCTTGGGTTAATTAAGAACTTAAATCATATCATGATTTTTTAACCAAATCGCGCCATCGCAATTTCGGGTATTTTGGTTTCCAAGACTAGGAACGAAATTATCCGAGATGACGAACGTCGAAAATAGGATTCAAGGGTTGAAGGTACAAAGTTAAAGGAATTAACTAAATTAATTAATGCCTTAAAAGGACCTTTAACGTACGCAATCTACAGATGAGATTTTTGAATGTTTCCACATTTCTTTATTTTCACAAATCTTTTAAGAATTTATGGCATTGATTTGAATCTTGATGAGTTAATGGAAAATAAGATCTCGTTTCACGCCTAAATCTTTCCATTAAATGATTTCACTATTCTGTCAGCAAGGACTCACGCAAAGTTGAAATATTAAAGCAAGGGAGATTCTTTTATTTGTTCAATTTTACTTCTATTTTTCACACAAAGTTGTTTTTCATCGATATAACTCCTTTCTGTGTTTACAATTCTTACTACAGGAGATCTGAACACAGAGTTTTCTATCATGGCTCCACGAAAAGCGTCCAAAGCGGCTGTCGAGATTTCAGGTTAGGGCTCAGATGCTGTTTCCGATACTTCACCCTGAAGTATTAATACTGTCAAAACCTGGACATACATCTCCGACATTCTTCAGTCCGAATCGGTGAATTGTTCAGATGATTCCAGCGATAACGAGAAGGATGATTTGGCCACCAAATACAAAATCGTCATTCAAGCAGAGATGCACAAAATAGCGACAAGGCCACGACTCCTTCCCTATTATGATATGATCAGATGGACACTGGACCATGTGGATATCCTGACCAGTACTATCATCAGTGAACAAAAGGTGACGGTTGGGACTTTTAGACTGGAACATTTGCAGGCAATGTATCAGCTGTCACCCACACCAAACTTTGCATACAATGCCGAGTTTCTGGAAGGTTTCAAGGAGAAGGAATGCAAGCAATATGACAGAACCTTGCCCGAGATGATCAAGGATTTGGTTTCGCACCTCGCAAAATTTAGGGCAGATTGTAATGGTATTTATTCAATCTCCTCTTTAGAGCCACCATTCAGGTATATAGCAATGATGGCCTATAGGTTGTATGGGAGGGAGGACACCACACACTTTTTCCTCCCGTGGGTGCCTCTGATTTATATAGTTGCTGAAGGTTGTTCTTTCATCTGGGCCAAATTGTTGCCAGACAGTCTAACCCGTCAAATTACCAAATATCGAGCACAGAAGGAAAGCGAGAAGACAACCTTGTTTTTCATGTCTGCCTACGTCATGGACAGTATTTGTTTCATGATGCCTTTCCCTCTAATGAGCTAGAGCTGGACTCCATCTAATGCTGAGCCTATCCATGTCTATCACTCAAAACTTTGGGAGGATAAGGCCACATAATTCATATACGATATTTTCAATTGGGTAATGGTACCGATGCATGTCTCCATCTTCGGTAACCCATCACCCAGGATTTCAGATAGCATCACCACCAACATGAGTAGTGTGGCTGACTAGTATGTAGAAGCAGAATTTTCATACATCAGGGTTTTCGACGCCTCGGTTTCCCCATATTCTCTACTACTATTCGTGTCGGATAAGCTGGTATGTCGCGAAATCGCCAGGAAAACCGTGCTTAGTGGGATAAACAAAGAACTTAAAGGTTTTTCGAGGAAGGTATGGCCACCTTTCCCCATTCATTTTAATACATATTCTTTATTAGATTTCGGACACGCCAAAGCTGAGGCTACGGTCTTGGAGGAATTTAAATTGGTCAACATCGAGTTCAGGAAACATGACCCACATAAGTTCGTGAGTAATCACATGGCGAGTTGTGGCCTGAAAAGATACGAACATGAGCACTTGCCTCATGAGGACATCTTCCGAGGTGCGAGATCCTATGCCGAGGTCCTAAGACAGATTCAAGCCTTGTTGCTTGGGGATAGGGCCAATCTTTTCAAGTTTCAAGAACACCGACGGAGCTGCCTTCCCCGAGTTTTACAGGGTAAGAACTGATCCGTCAGGATTTTTTTAATGACTTATGGTTGAGTTTTAATTTTGCATGCATTATTTAACCATTTGAGAAAACTTAGTGAAGAATGAGGAAAGAAGAGGAATTATGACAACCATATATACATTTGCAGATCTGAAATGAAAGAATTAATAGCAAACCATAACACGCAGATTGATAACGGAGTTCGGCACAACTTTGCCTATGTCTCCGGGCCTTTTCTCTGTGGGGGAGGCTTCTTTATTTCTGTTCAAAATCTCAAAAGTACATTGCTACAATGACAAATGGATACAAGATTGATTTGGTCATGTTCGTCCAGATCTCAAGAACCCAACAAAGAAAATGACATGCAAAACGGACATCTGGAGCTCCCAGAAATGATCCGACAACGTCTCCTCCTCAAAAGATTCTCCGCCTCAAAATGGATTTGGCTTGGCTTCTCCTCAGCATAATTTTGCTCTGAATGCCCTCCTATGGCCTCAAACAGGCCTGGGTTATATAGATGGGAAGTTGGTTACTCATCTCCAACTTCCTCCAAGAATTTAGGCTCCAAAACTGCCCAATAACTCCCAAAAATGGAGAAAATTAATTAAAAATAGGCCTAATTACAATTAAAACCCAAAAATTGGTTATAAAATCCACTTTATAGTTAAATTTGGGCATAATCCCCCTTTCGCCCAGCACGCAACCCCTTGACAGGGTCATATGGGTTCATATGGCCAAGCGCTAGCCCAAAGGGCTAAGCGCTGGCCCCTCTCCATTCGACGCTAGCTCCCGGTTCTCGACGCAACCATAGGACCCAATGGCTAACAATTTTATCCTTGCGCGCTATGCGCCCGCGCCCTCTTTGAGTGGTTGGTCATTTAGACCACGGGTTGAACCATGGGCTGGGGCTAAGCCCCCATCCCCTTTTCCGCCCTCCATACAATACTTTGCAATATATTTCATATTGTAGGTTTTATATCACAAGCAATAATTTGGTGTATTGGCAAAAGACCATTTCTTAATGTGTTGGGCTTGGTATTGGTCATGGGTTCAAATCCCATGGACCCCAAAAACAATTTTTTTTTGAAACATGCCACTTCAACTGATGAGACTGGGTGCCACGTGGTTGCCCATGACTGGGCCACGTGGCATCTCTCCATTTGACGGATTAATGCCACTTGTCAGTTATTGACTGGTCCAATTGCCTGCCACATGTCTGCCTTGTCAGCAAACCTACCCAATCACCATCAGCCAGAGAGTGCCACATCATCTCCTGCACAGTCAGCATGTTGATGTCATCAGCATTGAATTTTTGACCAGTTGACCTTTGACTTTTTACCTGTTTGGGCTTCCGATCAGAATGCGATAACTTTCGCATACAGAGCCCGTTTGACAAAGTAAATATACCGTCGGAATCAGGAAGACGAGACAGATGCAAAGGCGTTGGTTTCGTCGGATTCTGAGCACTTTCATTTTTGAGCATTTTTCAACCCCTGTCAGGCTTCTGGATCTGATTTCGGATCACACCTCCCTACAATAAGATCTTTTGGTCCCCAAAAGGTTACTGACCAGTCAAAAAACTCAGGATAGGCCACCCGGCTTGCTCTCTGTCTCTAAACTCTGTCCTGTGCACCTGTCTCATCAAGATCAACTATAACACAATCATGACAGCTGACAGTATATTGTTAGCCATTTGAACCCTGTTACATCTTACTGAAGCCACTATCATCCATGTAGAAAACATTGCTAATGACAACATCAAAAAGACGACTGCACATGAGCTGATATACTTGAGATATCTGCACGACATGAGCTTATCTTGAAGCAACTTATGATTGATTTTCCATTCAACAACCATATTTTGTTCTTTTGTTTTTTGTTTGTTAATTTGTGCAGAACCTGTTGGGTATGCGATTAACCTGTGGCTTGAGAAACCGCGACTCAGGGGCATCTAAGCC
>CBVK0100240745.1:0-13388 GCA_900067695.1 Picea abies | reverse complement strand
GGTGTGCTCGTTTTACCATTGACGATACCCTCGTCACCCAACCATAGGCCTAAGCCACCCTCCGAGCACCTTAACCTTCACTGAGAATTACTCCGGAAGCAAACCCTAGGCTAGATAGCCAAACAAGGTGTAGCGCATCTTCCTCTAAGGATAGCACATCAACAATAACTGATCAGATAGTCCAAACCCTAGCCAAGAGATAGTCCAAACCAACACCCAAACTGCTAGTTGCAACAACTACCCCTGCAGCTCTCCTCCACACGTGCGCACCAATCTGGGAACTGCAGTGCGAACCAAACTGAGAACTGCAATTCTGAGATGCTGTCAAATGAGAACTGGCGCCCTGTATTTATATTGGTTCTGCTAGATTTGCTGGGGCCAACTTCTCCCTTTGGATATGTCTCTGTTCAGTTTATTATTATTATTTCTAGCCGACTTCTTCTCTTGGAGGATAATAATCTAATATAAATTATCTTCTTGAGCCGACAAGACTTCTAGGGTTATTAGCCAACTCATTAGGGTTTTCTCTTGCTTTCCGGAGTCTTCTATTCTCGTTAGGTTCACACGTGGAGGTAAATACCTCCCGCAGCTACCATAATATTAACAATTGTATGGCTTGTTATCGCACAAACTTACACTTGTAGAGCCAAAGTCCCTATTCTCAAATGCAAATCTTGCGAAACCGAGAGAGAAAGACCACTACTGCCTCACCGATCTCTCTTTCGCTTCAAGCCTATTATCGCACAGTTTGTAGTTGGAGTAAAAGATGGATGGAAGAAGGGAAAACTGATGAAACTGAGACTATCCTACCACTGTCACCTTAATAGGATAGCTCTTTCTGTTTAGGGTGGTAGGCCCAGGGGATATGTTCCCGATGACCTGGGGTTTGAGAAGACAAAGGATTAAAAGGCTAAGTAAAGTTTCCCCCCTCACAAGTCACCACCGATCAGAAAGTCCGGCTTAACAACCAATAAAAATAAAAGATAACCGGAAGTACAAATGATAACCAAGAGTGTACCTGCCCGAGACAAAGCAACAAGAAAACTATACATGTGCAAGATCACTTGCTTGGTTAGTACTTCATATAATCAAGGATTTTCTGAGATAAAACAATTGACCAATAAGTGATGAAGCAAATCAACGATGTCCAATAGAAATGATTACAATAGATCACTTCACAATAAATGCTAAAGAAGCTTCACAATGATCAATGGTAATTTATCATGAATGTAACAATATCAATACTAGAAACATCGCTTTAGCCGATCTTTCAATTGCTTTAAAGACACAATAAATGCTGCATGGATATGGTTATAACACAGGAATATGATGACAACAATAGGGTTAGTAAGTGTTAGTCTAAGCTAGGGTTAGAAGGAGTTAAAGGTTGTTCAAGAGTATTTGGAAGTTGTGATCAAAATCATATCAAGTACAAGGTCTTAGATCAGTGCGCTATTAGGGTAAATGGAGTCAAAAGAGCTGCAAAATTTGAAGGGCTGAAATGATAATGATAGGGCTAAAGACAAGAGGGTTTAATGTTGAAGTGTTGCTAAGGCAAGGCTTCAACAATCAAACCCTAGGGAAGACAACTCACCAAGGTGTAAACCTAGGCCTTAGTGTGTCTACCTCCTTCTCTAGCTCAAAAGGTATTTTTAAAACGGCTAGCTTGAGTAATAAATGCTAGGGCTAAAGATAAGAGAGTTTAATGATGAAGTGTTGCTAAGGCAAGGTTTCATCAATCAAGCCCTAGGGAAAAATGACTCACTAAGGTTTAGAAACCCTAGGCATTAGTGCACTTTCCTCTTTCTTTAGCTCAATGATAAGATAAAAAATGGCTAGCTTGAAGAGTAAAAGGTAGAGTGTTGCTATGGCAAGGCTCTAACATCAATCTTCAACAAAAATGGCTCTTAGCATAACTTAGTAGGGACATGAAACAAGGACGCCAACATGTGCTCATTCCCTAAGGTTTAATTCAACAAATTCCAGTAAAATGCAAGTAAAAGATATCATAACCATTCAAATAAAGAAGAATTGCAGAAATTCATTTACATTCACTAAGTATTATAAATGCCAAACCCTAGTTGTAAACCTTCCACCAAGAAAATTCCAAAATAGCCAAGAAAAATCCTCCTTCAACAAGTGTGCATCAAAATTTCAGCCAAAAACCCTAAAGGAGGGCACAATTTCAAACCTCACACTTGTGTGAGTGAAAAATGATGATAAAAAGAGAGTTTAGCTCTCTTACTTATACACTACCAATGACCTTAATTAAATTTTATGTCACCAAAAGGTCGACAAGGCCAAAATACATAATAATATTGTTTTACATTAAATGTCATTAATTAAACCCTAATCAAGCAAAAGTAAAGATGTCATGCCCTTTCTAGGGTGACGTTAGCCCTTTTTAGGGCAATATTGACCTCCTGGAGCATAACGTTAGCCCTCCTTGGGCCTCTTAAGCTGCCACATGTGCCACAACTGCCACAACTGTCTCCCAAAACGTCCATAAATGCTAGATTACATCATAGGTATCCTGGGTGATGTCATGGGCCTTCCAAGGCCAACGTCCTAGTGGAGAAGGAAAAACCCCTATGGGTACAGGTCTGCTCAGCTGCCTCTAGTGGAATGTCCTCCTCTTCCCTAGTGCAAATCCTCTGTCCTATCTCTGCCCCCTGTTGGGGTCTCAACATCCATCTGGTGGGCTCCTTAACCCCATGGAGATCCGAACTAATCATCTCCCCATGTGTACCGGGTATGATCCTGCACATCAACAGATACGCCCTCCATGGGCCCATAAGTCAGATGGATCATAGCAATGTCAATCACATCCAATCATCAATTTTATTAAACATGTGCATAAAACCCCTTTTACTCAGTCAAATGCTCAAAGACATTATACAAATCTAGAAACCAAGTTTGGAGGAAGTGACAGGGCGTCCTATTGGGCTAATGCTCACTGGATGTGGGATGTTTCTGGGAGAAGTCAAATCCAATTCATGTGAGTGGATGAGGTGGGTAGGGGATGTCTAGACAAGGGGTGCAGTGATAGCAGGGAAATGCATGGATTACTTGTGGGTGCCTCTGTAGAGGGTGAGTTGCATCTGTCCTGGATGCAAATGTTTCCAAGCCTATTCATGCCTTTTATTTTTTATTTTTTTATTGTTTTTTCTTGAAGAAGCTAATCAGGGGAAACTGCCCTAGTGTGGTGACCAGTGGTGGCAATGTTACCCACAAGCACTTTCATGGACATGAGAAGGCTGGCTCGTGATGAGACCCCCTTTCTCTTGGCTATGCCACCAAGAGCCACTACCCTGGCATGGTAACCAGCTGCTAGTAGTGTCATACCGCTAAATGCCCATGGACCTAATAGGCTAGATCGCGATGAGATCCCCTATCCTCTGACTAGGTCTTGTTTTATTATTTTTATGGGTCCCTCTTATTTCTTGTTGAGAAGTCTTTTAATGCTTTCTCGAGGATCACTGGGTGAAGCATCTTGAGTTTTTATTTTTAGGCTTTTATCTTTTGCCAGCTGCTTTTATCCTTTGGGCCTTTAGCCCCTTCTTCCCACAAGGCAAGGTGCAACCCTTAAATAATTGGCCAACCCAATGCCCGGACCATGTAATGGGATGGATGAACTGGAGTAAGATGGAAAGTGGTAAGTATGACGGGAGCGGACGATGACTTTTCATGAATCCCCCCCAGTGGCAATTCAAAACCTATGGGTATACAAGCTTACTTGGGCATCCTATCATCCCCCCCAGACATGGTCAAGTGGATAAATGTAAGATCCAAGCATCCGTTAGAAACAAAAAGAACTAAATGCACATATTCAAAGGTTTTGAGGATCAGAGTGACACATACCATGATACCTGGACTCATTACCTCATGGAGAAAGATCCACTTCTGCTACAGGACCAAGCCGAGGTGATGTATGTTGCTGTTGCTGACAAAGTGGAGGTGCTAAAGGAAGAAAATATGGGACCTCCAGGGCCATGCTCAAGTTGATCTGGCTCTCGGTACTCAATGTCTAGGACCTGTGGGCCTCGAGACATAATCTCCTTAGTTATCCCTAAAGTGGGGTATAACATCTGGCTCCAACTCAGGGACATGTGCTCACCGTAAAGCGCATGAGAACCTCAACATCTCTGGCGTAACATGTAACCTGCTTGATCTCAATAGAAACTATCAGTAATCATTTGGGGTGGTGATATCACCCCCAACTCATATATAAAACTGAAAGCAAACATATATACAAGTGTGAAAGCAAACTACTCTAGTATGAAGTGCAAATGGTATATACAATGAATGCAAATGCCTACCTACTCACCTGCACTTACATGTGAAGTCAGGTTCCCCCACCTTGATGGGGTTTGAGGAGGTGCCTGCTGACTGGTAATGAGTGCCTTTTTCCTTCGAAAGTGGACAAATAGTAAGAGTCATCAACTGATTTTCTTCCGACTTTGAAAGGTCCGAGCCAAAATTGAATACTTCCTTTGACATTAGTTGGCTCTCATTTCTTGGTATCCCACATTCATACTACATCCCCTTCCTTGTATTCTCTGATTTTGAATTTGGTTGTTTCTTGAACAACCCTAGTGTATTGTGCAGAGGGAGGGGGATGGGATTCTACTATAAAGACTTCCTGCTGGGAGGAATGAATTGATACATCGCTTTCCCCTGTTTTTAGTAATTTTATAGTCCCAACTTCTTTGAGTTTGTACTTGTCTAGGCATTGTTGGTATTCTTCTTTCTTGGGCCATTGAATCTGATCAAAGTCTTCCTCCGTTGCAAAAGGCACATCATTAGGAGAAAATTCAGGAAGACTTTCCATGATTTGTTAATGTGCCTTGTCATCTTTGATGGGATCACTATCTTCTTGCGTATGGGTTCTAGTCACTGACACATTTGGGAGACGAACTATTGTTCCATTGTTCAAAGGTATATTCACATAAGTGAGATCCATCTCAAGGGTACCACCCAACATTGAGGCAAACTTCCTAGACAACAACATCCCCCACACATATGGGATGTCTACTACCACTATGTCAATGTGGATTACTTTCTCATGGTACTCTTTAAGGCAAACTTCCACATTTTCAATTACCCCATGTGTGGGTATGGTTCTAGACTAAAAGCCACACACATTTCTGTAAGGTTGTGTGACTTTTAGGCCCAATTGTTGCATGACCTTGAGAGACATCATGTTATGCATGACCTTGAGAGACATCATGTTAGCACCGGCCCTTAAATCCAACACGTAATTGTTGAGGCTCTTATTATTCATTAGCAAGGTCATGAAAACGGGCAGATGTTCATCATATTGGACCCTAAAGTGATTAGCTTGTAACATAATAGGGGGGCCCATAGGTCCATTTGATCCTTTGAAGAAATTATCAAATATTTCTTTAACAAATGGTACCTTAATGACTTCTCTTAGAGGGATGGTCACGTGCATCTTGGATAGTGCCCCTTCGAAGTCAAAGTTCAAGTCACCCTTTCGGTTTTGGGTGTTTTAGGAAGAAGGATGTTCAAAGGTGAAGGATTTGTTTGAGTTATTGCAGGAATGGTAGGGATAGGTTGGTTTAGCTTCTTTTGTCTATACACCTGAAGTTCTTGTTTCCCCAACTTCTCCTTTGATTCCTGGTCCAAGTTGTTTATTATTTCCATTCCAGCCTTCCTGGCTGCCCGTTTTATGCATTCTCGGTGTTCCTCATGAGTGATAATGAGGCAAATCTAGGGACCTTACTTGGTCATGGGATTTATTAGTTCCGAAAACATATCCTTCCCACTTGACGAAGCCAACTCCTCTCCTTATCAAATGGTCATCTCCCCGTGTAGAACAATAATCATCCCAGTCTTTAGAGATGTTAGAGGCATTGTCAAGACAATCATCCTAATTGGTATCTCCTTCTTGCTCCAGAACGATGGGGCGAGATTCTGTCAAAGCACTATCTCTTATGCATGTTTCTTGCAAATGTAACATCTCGTCATCACCTAGTGCAATACTGTTATCGTGGCTTCTAGAAATACTTTGGTCACCCTTTCCCTTAGTCCATGTTATTTCAATAATATTATCTTCTTCTGTCAATGGAAGAGTGGGCCAACCTTGGAATAAGCACCGATCTACAGAGTTATAGTTACTAGGTCCATGATCATTTGTTAGCGAGGAAAAGGGTGTTTTCTCATTTTTCTCAAAATAATCAGTTTGTAACAGTGTGGAAGCTCCTTAGAACGATAGTTGGTCATCTGGGGTTTGCTTTGTCAGAGAAGGAATTTCCAACATTTCACGAATCCTTTTAACCTTTTGCAAGATACAAGCCATACTAGTGTTCAAGTTGGTGCTATTATTGCCAAGTTTTGGGAAACATTAGGGTTGATTGCTAGTATGCACCTAGGGCTCTTCAAACTTCATTCTTGAGTCCTCATTTGTTTGGCCAAGGTATTCAATCCTAGGCTCCCTCATGTCTTGATTCTCTTGGGTTTGACTTGGCGTGATCCAGGGGAATATGGAATCTAAAAAAATAGATTTCTCATGAGTAGCCATACTTAGATCCTTGGATGGTTCATGTCATCTTGAAAAATTTAAGGCATCTTGAAATATTGGAAATTCCTTCTCTGACAAAGCAAACCCCAGATGACCAACTATCGTTCGAAGGAGATTCCACACTGTTACAAACTGATTATTTTGAGAAAAAGGAGCAAACACCCTTTTCCTCTCTAAAAAATGATCATGGACCTAGTGACTATAACTCTGTGGATCCGTGCTTATTCCAAGTTTGGCCCACTCTTCCATTGACAAAAGAAGATAATATTACTGAAATAACATGGACTAAGGGAAAGGGAAACCAAAGTATTTCTAGCAGCCACAAACACACTATTGCACTAGGTGATGACGAGATGTTACATTTGCAAGAAACATGCATAAGGGATAATGTTTTGACAGAATCTCGGCGTCATCTACCTGTGCTATAACCATATCCATGCATCATTTATTGTGTCTTTGAAGTAATTGAAAGATCGGCTAAAGCGTTGCTTCTAGTATTGATATTGTTACATTCATGATAAATTGCCATTGATCATTGTGAAGCTTCTTTAGCATTTATTGTGAAGTAATATATTGTAATCATTGCTATTGTACATCGTTGATTTGCTTCATCACTTATTGGTCAATTGCTTTATCTCATAAAGTACTTGATTATATGAATTACTAACCAAGCAAGTGATCTTGCACATGTATAGTTTTCTTGTTGCTTTGTCTCGGGCAGGTACACTCTTGGTTATCATTTGTACTTCCGGTTATCTTTTATCTTTATTGGTTGTTAAGCCGGACTTTATGATCAGTGGTGACTTGTGAGAGGGAAAACTTAACTTAGCCTTTTAAGCCTTTGCCTTCTCAAACCCCAGGTCACCGGGGACGTCTCCCTTGGGCCTACCACCCTAAATAGAAAGAACTATCCTATTGAGGTGACAGTGGTAGGATAGTCTCAGTTTCGCCAGTTTTCCCTTCTTCCATCCATCTTTTACTCCAACTACACATTGTGCGATAACAAAGCCAACTAGTTGTAGGTCACAATTGTTGTAGGTTGAGAGTTTTCCACAAATAGTATAGGAGATCCGGGACCAATGTATTTTCATTTGGGCAATGGATGATCCAGGTGGATATTGGTGGCCACCCACCTATTCCACTAGCTCAAAGACCAATTTCCATTTTGACCATTTTTTCCTAGTTTTTCGGGTCCTAAACTTTTGGTGCCGTTTTGAGGCCCTAAACTATGTTTTTTGGGCATATTTAAAGGTGCAAGAGCTTGGTCTTATGTGGCCCTTTAGAATCATCTCTTGGATCAACCAGGGACGAGACATCTGCGTCAGCCAACAATGTCGCCTGCACTACGACATCAAACCCTTCAAAGACGAGGTATTGTGTGATGTTGCCCCACTTGAAGTTTGTGATGTTTTGCTAGGACAACCATATATGTGGAAGTGTCACACTGTTTATGAATCTAGGCCCGTAGTGTCATTATTACTTTGGGAGATCAACTCTACAGGGTACCGGAGGCAGTCCCAAATATTGCGGTCTCTTTGATCTCTGGGAAGCAATGGAGAAATGTGGTTTCTCAGACTGAGAGATTTTTCCTCTGTATGGTTCGATCAGAAGGTGAATGGAAGGTCACTGCAACCGCCAAAACCTCTGCACAGGGTCTCTTTGCCCAACAACAACAGGTGGATGGAATAGTCGAGGAGTACAAAGACATATTCGCCTCACTTACTAGGGTTCCTGTGCACTGTCAGGTAAAGCACTTAATTGATCTGACACCTGATGCTTCTCTGCCTAACGACCCTGTATACAGACGTTCTCTTATGGAGAATGAAGAAATCAAACGCCAGATCCAAGAGATAATTCTGAAGGGCCACATCAGAGCAATCTCCTCACCTTGCGGGAGCCCAATTGTTCTATTACAGAAGAAGGATGAGACATGGCGGCTTTGTATTGATTACAGAGCCCTGAGCAAGATCATAGTCAAGAACCGGTACCCAATTCCCCGGATTGATAATCTTCTCGATCAACTCAAGGGAGCCAACTTTTTTAGTAAGATTGATCTGAAGTCATGTTACCACCAGGTGTCGATTGAGCAAATTTTTGTGTGGAAGACAACCTTCAAGTCCAAAGAAGGTATCTTTGAGTGTTTGGTCATGCCTTTCGGCTTGACTAATGCCTCGATCACATTCATGCGGATGATAGATGATATATTACGACCATTCACAAACTCCTTTGTGGTTGTATATTTGGATGACATCCTCATCTTCATCCAAACTTGGGAGGAACATTTGGCGCATATTCAGCAGGTATTGGGCACCCCGCAACAACACAAGTTATATGCCAATTTGGAGAAGTGTTCATTCGGCATGCAGATAATCCAATATTTGGGATACATTGTAGATGAGCAGGGTGTACATGTGGATCTAGCCAAGATCAAAGTCATCCACGATTGGTCGGCCCCGAAAACAATGATCGAGCTCTGTAGCTTCTTGGGCCTTGCTAACTTCTACTAGTGGTTTGTGTTGGGGTTCTCTCATATTGCTTGGGCTCTAAGCTAGGTGACCAAGAGTGGTGCGAAGGTCAAGTTTGTGTGGTTCATGCCCCAATAGAAATCTTTGAAGGATCTAAAATCTCGCTTCTGCTTAGCACCAGTCTTCATTCTGTGAGACCTGCAACGACCATTTGAGATTGAGACAGATGCTTCAGATTATGCTATCGGTCTAGTCCTCACTCAACATGGGCATCCGGTAGCCTATCATAGTGAAACTCTATCTGACGCTTTTCGAAGATACCTCACCTATGAAAAAAAGACATACTCTATTGTGTAGGCATGTCGACAGTGGAAGCATTACATTATGGGGAATGAAACAATCATCTACACTGATCACAGGCCTCTGCAATTCATGCAGACACAAATAAAGTTACAAAATGACCGCCATCAGAAGTGGTCCACGTACCTGCAGCAATTCCACTTAAATATCAAGCACAAGAAGGGTAACACCAACCATGTCCCATATTGCCTCAATTGACCCCTGGTGGCAGAGTTAACCATAGTTCTTAACTGCTGTGGACATGAGACATTTGGATGGGCACAATTATACAATACTGACTCTGACTTTGCTACTGCCTATCAGACATTGAGTGTAGGCAAAACAATTCCCAACTTTTATCTCCAGGATGGATTATTATGCCATATGATCCATCTTTGTGTTCCTTCAAGAGAGCGTGCAAATCTGATCTGGGAAGCTCATTACAGTGGGGCAACGAGACATTTTGGTGTAGAAAAGACAATGGTAGTACTGTAGAATCATTTTTATCGGTCGAAGCTTCGACAAGATGTTCACAAGTACATTCGATCCTGCATCTCTTGCGCCATTGCCAAGACCACCATCAAGAAACATGGGCTATACACCCCTTTGCCTACTCCAGATAGGCCCTGGGAGCAGTGTTGAAAAAGTCTTTGAAAAATCACCTCTTAAAACTCGTGATTTTTTCTGTTTTGAAAAGTTCGCTACTTATTCAAAAAATCGCTGAATTTTTCATAAAATCGCGAGACGACCATAAAAATCGTGGGACGCAGGCAACCCGCTGGGATAAAGCCATTTTCCCCTTTTTCATTTTCTCATTTGACTTGTTTTCTTGTGGAGAAAGAATGAGAAGGGTTTATGATATTTCTCAATCATTGTGGAGGCAACTAAACAACCATCATCATTACCATCAAGGATTTCTAAGTTGAGCAAGGGTTCAATTTCATTTTCCAACCGGTGTTGAATCTTCCATTTATAGGTATGTATCTAAATCCCTCCATGTTAATGCTTTTTTTCCATATATTTTTGCAAGTTTGTTTGCTTCTTTTCTTGCCTACGTTTTTTTTTTTTGGGTCATTTTGCCATGATTTTCAAGCCCATAAAACAATGTAATGCTTTTTTTATGGGACAAGAAGCTTGAGCCTTGCTGTTAATTTTTTCTCCACCCTCATATTGTCATTTTTCATTGCTAATAATCTAATCTAGAGGTCTGATTTTTTTTACCAATGGGTTGCTATTTTTTTCTAATGGGGTTTAATATCATTTTCTTGATTTTTTGTGCCTTAGAGTTGAATTTTGAAGCTGTCATTTTTTTATGGGACAAGAAGCTTGAGCCTTGCTGTTAATTTTTTCTCCACCCTCATATTGTCATTTTTCATTGCTAATAATCTAATCTAGAGGTATGATTTTTTTTACCAATGGGTTGCTATTTTTTTCTAGTGGGGTTTAATATCATTTTCTTGATTTTTTGTGCCTTAGAGTTGAATTTTGAAGCTGTCAATTTCATAAAAAAATATGCCGAAGCCTTTGGATCCATTTTGGGTGTATAGGATCCCTGAAGATTGGACAAACCGACAATGATTGAGTTGCAAACTCCGTGGGGTGAAAATTTCAAGAGGGATTTGCAGGTTGAAATATCATTTAGCTAAAATCCCCGGGCATGATGTTAAAATATGCCGAAGCCTTTGGATCCATTTTGGGTGTATAGGATCCCTGAAGATTGGACAAACCGACAACGATTGAGTTGCAAACTCCGTGGGGTGAAAATTTCAAGAGGGATTTGTAGGTTGAAATATCATTTAGCTAAAATCCCCGGGCATGATGTTGAAGTTTGTCTTAAAACAAATCCGGAGATTATGAGAATTGCATTTGATTCACTTGAAGAAAAGGATAAAAAGAAATATGAAGCAATCAAAAGGAAGGTCAAAATTTTAGTTAGAAGTTCAACGACATCTACCCCAGAGGGATAGTGTAGTGGGAGGGGCTCCACAGATTCAGGTACCAGGAGGTTTTCACCTTTTTTTGTTCCACGAACGACCCCTGGAGCACAACCTTCCATCAGTTCAGTGTTGAAGAAAAAGGAGAAGAAAGAAGCAAACATGGATGTGGGGAGGTGTCTTTTTTGGAGTGACATACCTCTCAACATCACCAAGAACAATCCATTTTGGCAACCGATGTGTGATGCTATTGTTGTTGTTGGCCCAGGGTATAAAATCCCTACCTTTGAGGAGTTGCGAGGGCCAATTCTTTAAGAAGAAAAGAAGAACATCAACTCTAGATTTTCAGAATTTAAGTAATCATGGGATATCTCTGGATGCATAGTGATGTTTGATGGCTGGACATATAGGAAGGATAGCTCCCTTATCAATTTCTTCGTACATTTTCCTAGAGGTACCATGTTTATCAAATCAATAGATGCAACAACACATGTGAAAGATGCATCATTGTTGCGTGAGTTGATGGATGCGTTCATCCAGAAGATTGACATGCATAATTTGGTGCAAATCATAACATATAATGTAGCTAATTATGTGGCTGCTGGTAGGTTGCTTATGGAGAGACATCATTCATTGTTTTGGATTCCATGTGTTGCACATTGCATTGATTTGATGCTCGAGGATATGGGGAAAACCTCCTTCATCAAGGATGTGATTGATCATGCTAGGAGCGTCCCCAAGTTCATATATAACCATACTTTTGTTCTTAGCCTCATGAGGAGACACACCAAAAACAGGGAGTTGCGACGTCCTGCAATCACTCGTTTTGTCACCAACTTCATTACTCTTTGGTCTTTGCTTTGATGTCAGTTTGAGTTGAAGCAAATGTTTGTTTGTGATGAGTGGCAAGATTCTACATATAGCAGGAGAGAGGATGGGAAATCCATTGCTAGATTGGTGTACAACGACTCCTTCTGGGAAGGAGTGGCAGAGGTGTGCTCAGTGAGTAAACCTAGGTAAAGGTTCTGAGGTTGGTTGATAGCGATAAGACAACAATGGGCTATTTGTATGAGGCCATGGATAAGGCCAAAGAAGCTATCAAGGCTTATTATGTGGGAAAGGGTAGCCACGTGTTTCATAGAAAGATGCTATTATGGGATTTGATTGATACTCGATTGACCGGGATGCCCATCGAACCATTCATGCAACAACAATTTTCCTCAACCGCATTTTCCTACAAATGCAAATTTTCTTTTGATGGTGAGGTGATGGAAAAGCTCCATTCTTGTCTTCAAAGGATGGTACCTGATGTCGCGATTCGTCTTGATATTAATCGCGAGATAGAAATGTATCAGGATGGTACTAGACTATTTGGCTATGAATATGTTGTTGCTTCTATTAGCACCGAGAGTCACCCTCAGACTGTAAGAGGATAAGCCTAGTACCCATCATAATTTTTGGTGGATGTTGGTTTTATGAGTGGAAGTCAAATGGATGAAACTTAGTACAAGAATGATTTTAACACATAAACTAGATAAGCAATGCATAGGGAAGTGAAGTCCTCATTAACTTCAGTCAGTGATTTGAGTTTGAGTGTGAGCAAAAGGAAGAATTAGTGAGAGAGGTGAACAAGACTACTATGGGCATTCGACCTTCAAGCAACTTGGTGAAGAAAAACTTAGGCTCAAGAGCACTCTTGAACTCAAGTTTCATACACCAAAATATGTCACAACATCATAATAATCAAACCTACAATACCATGTTGGCAAATTCAGTGGATAGAATGCAGTGATGGTTGTTGTCATTAATGGCAACAGTAGAGACAGCAGGATAAGAAGGATAAAACCCCGTGGGGATTTGGAAGTAAAATCTCAGGAGGAACAACCTTGAAGAAAACGCGCGCAGCAAGAGATTACAGAGGAAAAAGGAAGAAGATTCAGTGTCCGTAGGATCTCATACAAATTTCCCGAAAGAACGAGAGCCGTCAGATCTTCAGAAGATGCGCAGAGGTTAAACGCAGTGGTTAAGTCCTACTGTGAAGAAGTGAAATCCCGAAGGATTAGGAACCGTCCATTCGCAAGGACAGGTGGCATAAGATCGAGCGCT
>CBVK0100240744.1:0-13388 GCA_900067695.1 Picea abies | reverse complement strand
CATACTAAAGAAACACACTAAGAAACACACTTTTTCCTAATGACACATTAGACAAAGTAGATCTTAACTAACTCTTAAGTGTATAAATATCCTAACAATGATGAGTGGAGTGCATCCCTCACAGACAAAAAGAACCACAACGTAGATGGAGGAGACATGCAAAAATATGAAATACAACAAGGAGGGCCCATTCATCACCTTGACAGAGGATGACGTTGAGTTCGTGGTGGACAAGGTATGGGATAGAGGGGAATATGTGGTCCACGCTACAGAAGCATAGAGAGAAGATATCATGGCCAAAATCATAGAATTCCTTGAAACTCTACAACAATTACAAATTCATATAGTACTATATGCCACAACAGAGAAACCTAAAAAGACACATCGACCCCCTGCACAGAAAAATAAAAATGATACAATTCAAATAGTGGTGTAGGGAAATGATACATTCATGGTCAGAAAACATATGGTCATAATTGATCAAGAGACCATGTATAAACCCATGGGGGACATAGACCACTTTGAGGTAGTCATTGTGCATATACTCAGGAAAGCACTATATAGACTCCAGACAAGTATAATGAAAGAAGTACAATCCATAGCTTGCACGGATGCCGCCAACTTGGAAATTGGTAGGGGGGTCACAGAGATATTACAGATCACCTGTGACCAGTTTACTTCAGAGAAGGAGGAGGAAAAAAAATGTGCTCACAAGCTAGAGAAGGGTCTGACAATGGTATACAACCGCATTCCAGATAGTGCGCAAGCACCAGATAGGAGTGTATATGAAAATATAAGATCATTGTGAAAACAATTGAGGAGTATAGATAGGATATAAAGGATTTGAAATAAAAACTAAATCCTACAAGTCCCCCTAAGGTTCTAGAGAAAAGAGAACAAAAAAGGACATTCTAGATAGATGAAATGGAAAGGGAAGCCAAGGAAGTCATAGAACTACATTCTAGATAGATGAAATGGAAAGGGAAGCCAAGGAAGTCATAGAACTATTTGAAAGAACTGCGCAAATTTGGACTACACTTGACGAAGATGAAAATTTCCAAATCTTGGAAAAGTAAGAGGAGAAAATCAATTCAGCAATAAAGGAGTTGAAGTAGCAAAAGAAAACCATAATCATTACCGAACTCTTGAAGGGTGCGCAGGAGATGAAGACCCTACAGACATAATTGAAAACTGTGCATATCAATAAGAAAGTAAGAGAGGCCCAGTTGGAACCCCTCCAGAAACAAGAAACATAGAGAATTATGGATCTGGAGGAAGATAATACAAGGTTGGAATAGGAACATATAGAGAGTGCAACATTTTTACAACACAGATGGTAGAAGTGTTAACAAATAAAGATGCACAAGTGAAAGAAAAAGGGAAGGAACTAGTAGAATAGTTCCACATCTTGGAGAAGGTTGTACAAGGAGTGTGCACCACCTGAGTGTCTAAGGACGAGCCTCATGTTAGTGTTAGGGGCCTATTGGTGCAGACCTATTTTGGAGCCTCATGTTAGTGTTAGGGGCCTATTGGTGCAGACCTATTTTGTGAAAAAAAAATATTTTGGCCACATACCTAATTTTGGAAGAGAAGGTATATTTTTGGAGCGCACGCCTTAGGAGGCAAAAAGGAAACATGCAAAAAAAGAAGGAAAAACAACATGTAGTGGGGAAATAAACGTGGCATGCATGCAGACAGGCCTAACCATGTTATGGTTATGGTTTTGAAAAATATTGTAATGGATATAAGCTAGTAGAGTAGTATAAATAAAGACTTAGGAGGTCTAGGTCAGGGTTGTTGTTAATGGGTGGTCATTCAGAAGTTATTGATTGTAGTGAGTTTGGTTATGGTTATTGTGCTAGAGTGGAATAAGCTAGTTGTTGAGGGTTAGGTCACAGGATGAGGATCTTGATGTGATCTAATCAGCCTCCTAGAGGGTACTTACCCTCCTTTTGATTGTAATCTTGAAGATAAAATGTGCACATCGCAGATTTTACTGCAGAATAAATAAAATAGCAGAAGAGCTAGATCTTTGTGGACATATCCCTAGGAGGGGGTGAACCATGATAAAATGCTTTTTTCTATGTGTTTTTAATGAATGTCTTACTATTTTGTTAATCATTAGTTAAAGAATGAATGGTTAAAACTTGTTATAACAACATGTATGCATATGGTGATGATGAATTAATCATAGAAGTAGATGAATGATTAAATTATGAGGATGTATAAGGGAGATAATATAAACATAGTCCTCGCTCCTTCATAGACTGCAAACACTTGATTATTGTAGTCCCCCGTAAAATATATATCGGGTGAGACTGTGTTGTGCACTCTATGCGTAACATTTCCTTTTGGTTTACTAGGAGGGCCAATAGTTTTCAGGGTTTTGTTGGAAACCTATTTGAGATCAGAACTTGGGTCAGACCAAGTAACCAACATTTGTAAAACTTTCCAAATATATTCACACTAAAAAAAACCATAAATATGTTGAGTTACTCAAGGAATATAGTGGATTTTTTGCTTGGTCATATCAAGACCTTAGAACCTATGATACCAACATTATAAAACACAAAATTCCCTTGAAACCTAGTGTTAAAACTTTTAGATAAAAACTTATGCAGATTAACCCCATATTACTTTCCGACATAGAGAAATAACTTAAAAATTTATTGCATGTAAAAATCATATTACCACTTAGATATTCATTTTGGATGTCCAATCTTGTTCCTGTAAGAAAAAAGAATGGGGAAATCAGATTATGTGAATATTTTAGGAATATTAACATACCATCATTAAAGGATAACTATCCACTTCCAAAAATGGACCACATTCTACAAAGAGTGATAATAGGATTTCCATGATAGATGGTTTATCTGGTTATAATCAGATTGTAGTACAAGAAGAAGACATAGAGAAAATTGCATTTACCACACCATGGGACACCTTTATGTATGAATAAATGCCATTTGTTTTAATGAATACAGAAGCCACATTCCAAAGAGCCATGGATATTTCATTCATGGGTGAAAAATATAAGTTTGTAGTTATTTATTTGGATTATTTGACATTGTTTTCTAATTTTGATAAAGAGCATTTGAAACACCTTAGACAAAATTTCAAAAAATGCAAGAAATATGGCTTATCATTAAATCGTAAAAAGTCTCACTTTGCTATGCAGGAGGGAAAATTACTTTTCCATATCATTTATAAAGAAGGAATCAAAATTGATCCAAAGAGGCTATAGGCAATTGACAATATAAATTTACCTAGAAACAAAAAATAGATTCAATTAGTTTTAGGTAGAATCAAGTTTTTGAGGAGATTCATCTCTAACTTTGAAGAGATTATTAAGATATTAACATATATGTTGAAAAAATATAGTGAGGTTAAATTTTTAGCAGAGGAAAAAGTTTCATTTCAACATATTAAGAAATTTCTAGGAGAAGCACCAGTTTTGGTAAACCCAAATTATTCTAAATAATTTCTTATATTCTCTTTTTCTTCTGAAAATACTGTAACTTTTGTTCTTTTACATAAAAATGTTGAAGGTTTTGAACAACCAATTTATTTCTTTAGTAAAATCCTTAGGTATTCAAAATTAAAATATAATATTATGGAAAAACATGCTTATGCAATGGTAAAAGCATTAAAATATTTCAGGATTTATTTTTTACATTCTAAAATCATTGCATATGTTCCTAGTAGCATAGTTAAACAAATTCTAAGTCATCCTGATAGTGATGGAAGGAGGGATAAATGGTTGGTTAAAATACAAGAATATGACCTTGAGATAAAACCTACCAAGTTAATCAAAGGTTAGGGTATAGAAAAGCTATTAGCTAAATCTAATTGCAAATCCTAAGGAATCGATCTTATCACTTTGATTTCTGAAATTCTTTCAATAGAAGTAGAAGAAAATGATGATAAACAATCTATGAACATGATAGATGAAACAGTTTCCTCTTCTCCTTGGTACAAAGATATCATTCTATACTTGCAAGCACTTCAATGTCCATATAATTTGACTCCAGAAAAAACTAGATCACTTAAATTAGAAGATATCAAATATTGCATAATAAATTAAAAGATTTACTCGAAATATCCATTAGATTTTCTTGTTGAATCTAAAATTGAAAATGTAACTGATGAGTTTCAAAAAGGAATATTTGGGGGACACCATGAATGGAGGGATACAACATATAAAATCCTTAGAGCAGGATATTATTGACCTGAATTATTTTCAGATGTTAATGAAAAGGTTAGATCCTATAGAGCATGTCAATTTTTTGTAGGAAGACAATACTTACCCTCCTTACCCCTAGTACCAACTAAGGAAGAATATCCTTTTCAATAGTGGGGTTTAGATTTCATAGGATAAATTATCCTTCTTCTCGTTGTCAACATAAATGGATTCTTACTACCACTGACTATTTTTCTAAATGGGTGGAAGCAATTCCAACCAAAACTGCAACTGATGCAGTGGTAATAAAATTTCTTAAAGAAAATATCCTAGCCAGATTTGGTTGTCCATGAAAAATTATCATAGATAATGCGCAAGGTTTCAAATATGTAGCTATGATTAATTTTTGTCAAAAATATAATATAATTATTGGGCATTCTACTGCATATTATCCTCGAGGAAATGGACTGGCATAATCTTCTAATAAAAGTTTAATGAGAATTATTAAAAAGATTCTGACTCACAACAAGAAAGGTTGGCATTCTAATTTGAAGTATGCTTTATGGGAAAACAAAATCAACACAAAATATCAACAAGTACTTCTTATCAGTTAATTTATGGTATGGATGCAATTCTACCTATTAATCTTGTTTTTCCTGTTATAAAATTATTTCAGAAAATTGGAGAGGATCCAAATGATATGACGAGGAGAATTAACCAAATTATTGAAGTCCAACAAACTAGAGAACAAGTCAATGAAAAGTTTCAATTATATCAGGACAGGATGGATGACATTTTTGATAAAAAGGCTAAGGACAAAAATTTTCTTCCTGGAGATTTGGTTTTCAAATGGGATGCTAGAAGGGAAGACCCTGGAAAACATGGAAAATATGATAACTTGTGGTTTGGGCCATACAAGATTATAGATGTTGAAGGAAAAACTATTTTTATCTTCAAACTATGAATGGAGAGCTTCTTGAAGTGCATGTTAATGGGGATTATTTAAATCATTTATTTCAATAGATAGCTTTATTATTTAACTCTTCTTGCTCGAATTACATGCAAACAATATTTAATTTCTACTGCGCATGTTAAAAAGATATCATAGAAGAAGTTTTTATAGTTAATTTCCCACATTTTAGAAAAATATGTGTGGATTGCTTCCTCACAAGGAGTCCAATTCCAGGCTAGTAGAGGAAAAGGTGTGAATGCATAGACAACATCAATTAAATAACCAGACATAAAGAATCCTAGAGAATAACTTGGGGATGCTACTTGATATTTTTTGACTTTGTGTTGGATGTTGGAAGATAGGATGTGAGCCCAATTAAAAATTACTCCTTTGAGAACCTTATGTATAAGGGGAACCCAAAACAACTTAAACTTAAAGGAATCATTTTCTCCATGAAAGAGATATAACATAATTTCTATCAGCATGGGGGATTTTTTCAATTTAGGAACAAAGTATTTCTAGTCTCCTATAATTTTGAACGAGTTAGTGTCATTCCACCACTCTCGGATTAAGTCAATCATTTGCAATTCTTATTTTTCAACTTCCTTCTTAATCAAACTTTTCATAAAACTATCATCTAAATAAATTGTGGGTGTACCTAGTTTATACATGTTGGTAAGGTCATCTGGTCTAAAGGATCCAACAATATGACAAGAGGAATTGCCAATTGTACATGTAGAGACATCATTATGGGAGATTATCAACCGTAGCATGTCATGTTATGGACGAATTGTTGGTTTGGTAGAAATATTATGAAGGCCAAGCTTCCTGATGTTGATGAGGTTATCAACATTAGATTCATATTATTATGTGAATCCACCTATTGGTGCACAATGGGAAGACCCGGTTTTAATCATTAAAAAACCAATAAAACCCTTAGACATCGTCCCTTTCAACATCACCTGCAAGAAAGTGAAATCTCACCCAAGGCATCCAGAGGGGCTGCAAGAACCAAATTTTTGCAGTGATGAGGGGAAGTGAGGAATTAAACCTGAAAATACTATGAATTATCCATTCATCTACTATGCGTGAAGTTTATGTTTGTTAGCATTTAATTATCATTCAACGTACCATGTACGTGAAATTACTCCATTTAACATTCATTCATTCATCATTAACTTAAGTGTGCTTGACCATAACAAAAAACAACAATGACATATTCAAAATTCTTAATCATTTACCATCATTGTGTAGTAACCATAAACATCATATGCATCAGAAACATAACACATGAAAAAAGCACTTCAATACACATGGTTTTAATGTGGTTCACCCCAAGTTGGGCTACATCCACAACAATTAGATTATTATTTTATTCATTATAAATATCCCTACAGATGCATATTGTTCTTACAATAAGATATATATGTTGTCATTACCCAAACCTCCCTCTTTCATTCTACTACAGAGCGAGCCTAACTCCCGGAACCCTCAATCATAACTCAAAACACTCTAACACTTAGCCAATTCTTCACTCAAACTCTCGCTCCAAAAATCATCACTCAAAATAACTTGACTTCTCCAAAGAACTAACCCAACAATATTACTTCTACCCAAAAAACCCATTATAATTTATAGATTTACAGTAGGGCTTAGGCCATTACAATGTGGAAAACATGTCTCAAAATCCTAACTACTTTATGCCCTTTCCATGCTAACTCTCAAACATGCTCCAATTGATTTGTGTGCACTACTCCTTAGCCAAATTTTCATTTGATCCATTCTTGTGTGAGTCCCAAGAATTATTCAAAATAGCCTACTTCAACAGGCCCCCAATGCAAACATGTGGCTCATCCCGAGCCACTTCAGGTTTTCTTCCATGTCACCAAAACATTATGTAGTATATCATTGGCCACTGCAAATTTTTCCCTAAATTGTTCTTCTCACCGTAAAATTTCCTCGACTACTTCTGCAGTTAAGTGAGTCTTCATTTTTTCAATGGTTTCCAATGCTACCTACTTGACCGTTCCTTGAGTGGTTTCTAACTTTTTTGTTACCTTATAGGCTTCTTCTTGCAATACCTCAATATTTTGCATGGGAGCCTACTCTTCTGCCCTTAGTTGATTTATTTTTTAATATATCTTTCTATTTTCATCCATTGTTTTTACCACCTCTTTCGGCGGTAATGTATTCATTACTTATTTGAAATTATGCGCCTTATCTTGCACAACATGTATCTTCTAGAAAATCTCCTGTAGCTCCACATATTCAATTAGTTGCATCCACATGCCCATTATTTCTTCATAAATATTACCACATTATACTTCCATAATCCCGATGTTCTCTATGCTTGTGGTGGCCACCTTTTCACATTCCTCCCTTTCCTCCAGGGGAGTGCTTGGTATCTATCATGCCTCTAAGTCGGTGATATTTCTTCGGAATCCCTAAATGGATTCTCTCAAATTTTTTACCTGTTCCTCCAGTGGTGTGTATTCCTCCCTTATCACTTATGGAATATTTTTGTAGAACCCCTCGACCACCTGTTTGACTCTCTTTGTCTTTTGTGCCACCTCATCCCGCTCCTACCTGGTTTGGTCATATTTTTCTTACAGCATGTCCTTATCTGTTACATTCTTTGTCAGTTCCAACAAGATCAATATTCCATGCACTTGGATTTCCTCTAGCATGCTCGATTATAAGCCATACAAAATTTCTATAGGAAACTAAGATAACACTAAGTCGATATGACTTATTTCCTTGTCTTTCTCTTGCAATTATTCCATTGGGAACTCTAAGGCTCCCTTTGTTATCTTCTTTAGAGGTGTTTCTATTGATATAATAGGTGTCATTTTTGGTGCCTTAGTTGTTCGCACTATATGCTTTGCTTGCACTAGTTTTCTTGTTTTCACTATGGAAAGTTGCGTGGTCTCTAAAAATTTTTACAACACAGTGAACTATTCTTGCATATCCGCATGCCTTTCCTCTTGTTGTCTTTTTGTGTGCTCAAAAGCTTCCACTAATTCTTCTTTAAATTGGTCTACAATATTATCCAAGTCATATTTTGTAAGGGATTGAACAACGAGTTCCCTTACAACTTTCCTTTTCTTGTGTTGTGTGGTTTATTTTCCTGTCTCTACGTATTTTCTCTCCTTTCCTGTTTGTTGTATAATCTTCCCTTTTTCATTTCTTTTCACTTCTTCCTCTTATCCACTAGATATTTCTTCATTCTCATGATTTTGTTTCTATGTTTTTTTTGGCTCTGTCTCTATTGGCAGGATCTTCCAATAATCATCCCAATCTGCTATAATGTGTCCCATCTCTTCCTCAGTTAACATGTACCGTGTGGGAAGCCATTCCTGATTCGGGTCCTTTTTCACTTGCACATATATGTGATGGCACATTGCATAGAAGTGCACAACTGAATTGTATCCTTCAACCACTTGTGGTTGTATGCATGGCATACTTTGAATACATGTATGAATCATTTCCTTATATATCTAAAAAGAAACATTATTGTCAAGTTGTCACACCTTGTTTGTAGTATGCCATAAGTTTTGATATCTTGTGGCTAGACATGGCTTATCTCTTATCACAAAAAATGTCTATCATACATCTCCCTCCATGTTGATAATGCAATTAGAATTAGTATCCATGCATAGTTAAATTCATTCCCTTTTTGTTATGCCTCTTCGCAGTCTATTAAGAACTAGTTGAGAAAGAATGTTTTCCAACTCATTTGTACACCCTCAATGCACTTCATTGTTTTCATGATGATTTCTACTGGTACATGGTCCCTCCTACACTTCCTTAACAATTTAATCTAATGCGTGTGTCACAAACCTCACTATGGGGTCTCATATACTTGCTACATCTAAATTGCACTATCTTCGGAATGTATGAAACATTTCTTTCATTCTCTCTGATAGATCCTTATCATTCCTTTCGTTTCAAAAGATCAGTGAAGGGTCCTCCTTACCTTGTGATGATAGTCCAGTGATGCACAAAATCAATTTTATATCAATTGAGACCAACATTTCAATCCATAAGTACCTTCTGTGTACACATATCAGCAACATCTTCATGCAAGAATTAATCTTTGCACTCCTCCCTAAGTGTGGTATATCAGATAAATTCAGAAATGCCAACTTTATGCAACCCTGTTTCCCATATCTTTGGCTCATCACAACCAACTTTGTCTCTTGAATGATACACCTCTTCATATACTTACTCGGTGCCAACTCTAGAAATTTATTCTCATCTGTAATGTCATCATCTGCATATTTTAAACATAGTATCGAGCCTAACATGTCTTCCTCTACAATCACTCTAGCTGGAATTTTTGGGTCCACAATCTCATACTTAGCATGTTTCAATAAGTTAAAAAGATTCATTGTATCCTTTCGGGGTTGTATGTAATCTCTTGGAAAGGGGACCGAACTTGTTTTGACGTCGATGATCATGGTGTCTCTTCCTGTATCGATATTGTTGGTGTCTTACTGCGTGGTTTCTTTGGTGTTGATGTTGATGTTGTTTCTACCTTAGGTGGTTCCATTGTTCTTTGAAACTCTTCTCTGCAATGAAGTTATTCGGCTCTGTGCTTCTTTCCATCGACTCCACTCTCTCTACTTTCACTATTTTCTAATGCAAATAAAAACAAATTTTACCAATTTGACCCTTCAACTACTTGTATCCACTTTCCAGCTACTTCTAAACTCATTTTCACCCGAAATTACAATATAAGCCACTTTCCTTAGAATTTATGACTTTCCTTAACCCTTAATTAACTCTGTATCTTCAATGAATTATCTATTAGATTCTCCAACTTGTCAAAATCTCCTGTATAATCTTCATTTATAGTTATTTATCGCCCCTACTTCACCGTCATCGTAGCTCTTTGTTTCATGTCCATTCTAGATTTTATTAAATTATTTTCATGCTTTATTCATTTTATTTTGTCTCATTCCAATATTCCTTCTTACACATGCATCCTCCTTGTTTACTTCATCTCTGTGACACTTGTTAGATTAATTGTTTGAACACTTCCATCCTGTTTTCTCTTACTCCAAACACTTTTGATTTATTTTTCTTCTTCTTTTTTACTTTTTCTTTTATTTTCTACCTACACTATAATACACTATCCTGCACATTATGTGTAGTTCATACTAGTGCATAGAAGCATGGTTGTCCCTATACAGTTTCCTCCTACTTCTGTTAACCAACCCTTCCATAACTTTTCCATCCAACTTATCCAGTGGAATAACACCTTATTTTGTAACAAAACTTATCATGTATGGTCTTGACCAATGCATCCGGAGTTTACGTGGGTGCTACAGAAACTTGTTGTCATAAAGTAACACTAGGTCGCATGTCTAAAATTTCTTCTTCTTGATATGCCTATCATGTTGTTATTTATCATGCGGGTTTTGTACCCGGTGATGGAAACTTGCGAAAAAACAATCATCTTTTAGTTCCATTAGTTTTGACAATCTATTTTCCATTGTTCCATAATCTGTAAGCTCCACCATCACAACAATGCACATACTTGGTACAATAAACTCCATCAACATAACAACTTATTTTCCATATGTCAACTTGAATGGAGTATGTCTTGTCAGATTCTTCCCTATGGTCCCATATTCCCATAATACTACTAGAATCTTCAAGTCCCAATCATCCCAACTTACATTGCAAACCTTTGTCAGTGCATGATCCAAAATATTATTGAAATATTCTACTATGCCATTTTCCTGGGGGTGGTATGGTGTACTCTTCTGCTTATGGATCTGAAACTCCTTTGTTAATGTTTCAATTTTGATATTCATAAAGTGAGTTTCCTGATCACTCATATGTACTTCGGGGAATCCAGACCTTGTGACTACATTTTCGAACAAAAAATGCACAACTATCTCCATGCTATAATATCTAATTGGTTCGGCCTCAACCCATCTGGTTAAATAGTCTGTCGCATTAATAATTTACATATATCCTAACCTCTTATATAGTGGATTAATTGGTCCTACAAATTCCATGGCCCATTTGTTAAATGCTTGTAATTTCACTTGTGGAACCAAGGGAATTTCATCTCTCCTAGAGGGCTTCCGAAGTCTCTGACAAATATCACAATTCTAAAATAATTCTTTAGCATCTTTATGTAGGGTAGGCACCAAATTCCTATGCATAAAACCTTTTGGGATGTTTCTTTTTCTCCGTAGTGACCTCCTACAACCCCTTCATGCGCTTCTGATAGTACCATGTTTCTTTCATGCTCCAATCCACAACGTCGAAGAATATCGTTTGTGCCTAGCTTGTATAAATTTCCTACTATCAACTGGTAGTTTGCTTCCTTCACTACAAGTTGCTTTTCTTATGCCACTATGATGTCTGATGGGGCTACTCTGGTGCTAAAAAAATGAACTATTTCTTAAAAATAATCATCCACCATCTAAATTGAAAATAAGTGTGCATCTGGTAAACTATCATTGAAGTTCCCTGCATCTTCACCTGATAGTATGTGTGACAAGTGGTTTGGTCTTGAGTTAAACCTTGTTGGTTTCACGATCACCTCAAATTCATATTTTTGGAACAGTAATAATCATATGCATATTCTACCCCCCATCACTCGCTTGTTTACTAGATATCTCAATGAAGAGTGGTTTGTATACATCTTGAAATGAGATCTAGGTAGGTAATATATGAACTTATGCAAGGCATACACCATCGCCAAACCTTGTCATTTTGTCATAGTATAGTTTTTCTCTGTAGAAGATAACTTCCTACTTGTGAATGCAATCAGATGGTCTATCTCTCCTTCACCTTGTTGTGCCAAAAATTATCCCAATGCTATCAATGATGCATTCACGTGTACATGGAACTCTTTTCTCTAGTTAGGAAAAATTAGAATTGGTGTGGTGACCATATTATGTTTCAGTGTATCCAGAATCTTCTGACATTCATCATTCCACTGATAATTCACTTCCTTCTTCAGTAATTTTTCCATAGGGGTTGTGATCTACGCATATCCTTTGATGAACTTTCTATAATATCTTGTATGATCCAGCATGGACTTCAAATGTTGCACTGAAGTTGGTGGTGGTAGATAAAAAATCATGGCTATCTTTGCAGGGTCCATTATCAATCCCTATTTACACACCATATTCCCCAACAAAATTCCAAAAGGTGCACAAAATAAAAATTTCTTCAAGTTCAATGAGATATGGTATTTCCTACACTTACATAACATTAAGTGAAAAAGTTTAAAATGATATTTCAATAAGATAAATATTTTCCAATCATCAAGGTACACTTCTAAAAATAAATGAATAAACTCTTTGAAAGTTGTAACAACTAGTCTATAAAATATTGTTGGTGCATTATTCAACCCAAACAAGATGATTGTGTACTGGTAACAACCCCATTCTCTTGGAAATTTAATCTTATATTAGTCTTCTTTCACAATCCTGATCTGGTTATATCCTGAGAATCCATCTGTAAAAGAGTAAACCTATTGACCCCCTACAATATCCAACACTTCATCCGTAAAAGGCGTAGGAAAAGGGTTGTGTAAACATGCATCATTCAAATTTCTTAGATCTACACATATCCTGATTCCTCTTGTATTTTTTTCTTGAAACACCATTGGGTTGATCCACTCTAATTCTTCAACAAGTTCTAAGATTCCAGCCTATAACATTTTTTCTATCTCTTCTTTTACATTCTTCTTATATTTCGAGTTCATTCTATAGAGTCTCTGTCACACAATTTTCACATCTGTTTTCAATGTGATTTTCATTTCCCGTGACTCTCCAGTGATTCCTTTCATCTTAGATAACATCATTGGAAATAGATCCTGGTATCCCTAAAGTAAATAAACAATATTCTCAATTGTTTCCTCGCTCCAGTAGTATCCTATATGGGAAAACTTAGGTTTCTCTTCTGTACCAATGTTCACTTTGCGCATTCTTAGGAGCTTTGAATATATGGCTCACTCAAGATCTAGTCCTTCTACTGCATGCTCTCCTTCATTATCATATATCTACAAATTCCTTGGATATTCCTCATCTTGGTATTCTTTTGCAACATTATAACTATTACACCTGAAAATTACTCACTTCGATAGTGTCGCAAGTGTCATCATTAGAAGTGTTGTAAGTGTCGCATCTTGTCCACAAGTGTCGTATCTTGAATACAAGTGTTGCAAGTGTCATATACATCATACTGCCATCTTGCCTATGTCGTGCCTCTAATGACATCACAAAG
>CBVK0100240743.1:0-13389 GCA_900067695.1 Picea abies | reverse complement strand
TCAATAATAATATATTTCTTGGAAGTGAAGTTTTCCATGGTAAAACAATGATTTTTACCAGGGATTACTAATCCCCTAGTTACATGTGTTTCTTTCTTATTTTAAAGGAATAATTACTAATTCCAAATCTTTCCCCTTTGGACATTAATTCACTATGTAATACCTCGTAAGATTTGTTTCTTACCAAATCCAAATAGGATTTAATTATTCACAATGTTTTTAAATTCCAAATTTCATTTTACTTCACATTAGGAAATTGGTTTTTGTTTCCCGCCTTTTTCTTATTACTAAATATTATAATGTGTTACCTCTTGTTAGCATTTGAAATACTTTCCTAAGGCTCATGCACAATTCTAATCATCTTTTAAATTATCTGGCATATAAGCTTCAAGAAAAAACATAAAATTATATACATTCGTATGCAATAATCAACCCCTTTCCTTTTAGATTTTTTGTAGAGGTTCTTATTGTTTAATTGTATTCACTAGAGCAGAAGATGGTCTGTAAAACTAAATCAGCATCAACATTCTCACCCAGAAACCCTCTTTTAAAACACATACAGTCAAGAAGTGAGGATGTAAGTCAAAATGAAATTCAATTGAAACATTCTCACAATTTCACCTAAATTTCTCATGCCATTTTTAACAAAGGGATGAATTTACATTGTTCTAAACCACATTCTATATTATTTATGAACTTAACAGTGCAGAAGTGTGGCAAGAAATACTAATCTCAAAGATGAAAAGAGTTATAATCATTGAAGAGTGTGCCACTTTCCACCCAACCATAGGCACAATTGCTCTTGGTGTATTTCACAGCTGGCCACCCCCTAGATAGAGTATGATTCGATGAGAGGGATCCTTCTTATGCTCAGCAAAGAGAAATGGATGAAGGTTACTCTCCTTGTCCCACATGAACCAAGCAGTACAGTCTTTTATCCACCAAGCAAGGGGGCTTGTTTTGATTGTTCACTCAATCCCTAAATTTCTCTACAACCTTGTTTATCAACTTGATTATAAAATGCTCCCCAATAGTTCATGTAACCAGAACATTTTATTTCCTCGGTTCTCTCCCGAACCAGAGAGTTGCACACACTCTTCTTCCTTAAAATTGGTCCCCCTAGAGCCATTTGTATGTCCCCACTGCCTTCTACCCACGATTTTCCTCTTGTTTCTTTCCTTCTACAACAAGATTATGTGGATTCATTTCCCAATTCATGGGTCAGATCGGGAAGTTTCCAGGTGGGGTACTCTACCCATCCCCTCCTTGACTCTAGAGGAAGACTTCCCAACTACCAATTTGACTGGTAATTAAATTCTCTAGGCTAGAGGTTTATTCTGGGTCTAGGCATGTTAAATCCAGCAGAGTACTATTCTGGCATGGGTCATCTCAACCATTACAGGTTCCCCTCACCATCCTCTCTCATGCATCATAATCTGCATTGGCAACACCTTCAATAGTTGTTTAGCAATTTCCATTTTTATTTAATAGCAGAAAACATTTGCATTGCCTTCTTAACAAATTTTCATCATTATCCAGAATCCACACATAACGGACATGGCCATAGTATTTTAGCAATAACATAATTATATTTACAAGTTGGGGGAAACATGGGTGTTACAAAAAGATTGTGCAAGGTTGTAGATAGTATTGATGTAAGAGTGGATGAAGCAATACCTAAAAAGGAAAAGTCACAAACAAATAAAGGTCCAAAGGAGACAATATACAGAGAATGAGAAAAGGAAGAAGAAAAGAAAGAACAAGAAGAAATAGAATGCGAAGATACAAAGACACCATCCATATTTATTCATAAACGTCTCCAGAAAATGAAATTCTTGGTGATATATATACAAGAGTTTAGACTAGAAGAAGTTTGAACTTTTCTTTGTTGTCTAAAATAGAGCCCAATAAACTTTCACAAGCTAGTGAAGATAAGCATTAGGTTAATGATATGTAAGAAGAACTAAATCAAATTGAGAAGAATGAGACATGGGAACTTGTTCCCAAATTGAAAGACAAGAATGTGATTGGCATCAAATGGGTCTTCAAAGACAAATTGGATGAATTTGGACAAGTAGTAAGAAATAGAACATGAAGATACAAAGGCACCATCCAGATTTGTTCAAAAGCATCATCCAAAAAATCAGATTCTTGGTGATATAGATACAGGAGTTCAGACTAGAAGAAGATTGAAACTTTCTTTGTTATCTAAAATAGATCCCAAGAATTTTGCATAAGCTAGTGAAGATAAGCATTAGGTTAATTCTATAAAAGAAGAACTAAATCATATTAAGAAGAATGAGACATAGGAACTTGTGCCCAAAACAAAAGACAAGAATGTGATTGGCACCAAATGGGTCTTCATAAACAAATTGGATGAAGTAGTAAGAAATAAAGAAATATTGGTCTGTAAAGGGTATGCTCAAGTTGAGAGTATTGACTTTGAAGAAACCTTTGCTCTAGTTGCAATACTAGAAGAAATCATAATGTTTTTGGCATTTGCATGTTTCAAGAACTTCAAAATATATCAAATGGATTTCCTTGTATCAAATTTCTCTTAACATAGTCCTAGATTAAGTGATATCTAATCTCGATGTGTTTGGATCTATCATGAAAAATTGGATTCTCGGAGATTTTTATGCAACTCAGAAGGTACAACAAGTACAAGGTTGTATAGTATGGATTTTGAGCAAGTCGTACAGCAATAACTTAGTATAGAAATCGAGGAGGTGGTATGTACAGATTTTTGGGAAAGTTTGGCACAGAAATCAAGGAACTCATTTGCCATAAATTTTTGGAAAAGAGAGAAAGAAAGAAGGCACAATTTTCGAGGAAATTGTACAACATTAATTGTTGTGACGGGTGTACCCTTTACGAATTTCTTAGCACAAAAATTGAGGAGTTGTTTGGCACACATTTCAAAGTTGTGTGTAGTGCACATAAAATGAGATAAGTTTGTATTTTTTATTGTTGAAGATGACTATTGTAAAAGAAATTATCTCTGAGCTTTGAATAATAAAATCCTCCCCTCACTGGTTTTTCCTTTGCAGGTTTTTCTAGGGTTTATTTTGACCAGAATTCTTGTGTCAAATTTTTTGGGTGTGAGTTTATTTATATTCTTAATTGTTGTAGCAAACTTAATGTGTTTCCTATTATAAGTTATTTTTATATGCTAACTAATTTGCAGCATAAAATGCAATGTGGGTTAGGCATTAAACTATAATGAATCTCATTGAGACTTGAAACTGAGTTGGGGTCTGAATTTTCTACAAAGTCAACCTTTATAAATGGAAATTTAGAAGAAGAAGTATATATTGAACAGACAAAAGGATTTCAATTGCAGAAAACAAAGATAATGTCTACAGACTGAAGAAAACACTATATGGACTAAATAAATCTCCCAAAGCTTGGTATTCAAGACTTAATAAATACTTACAACAACAAGGTTACAAAAGAGGAGTTGCAGATAACAATATTTACATCAAAATAGACAATGAAATTCGGTTAATCAATGTTGTTTATGTGGATGATATCATATTTGGAAGTAATGATGATAGAATGAGCCAAAATTTTGCAGAAGAAATGAAAAAAGAGTTTGAGATCTCCATGCTTGGAGAATCGTCATTCTTTCTAAGGTTGCATATTTCTCAATCCAACAAAGGCATATCCATTTCTCAGGCCAAATATATCAAGGAAATGTTGAAGAAATTCAAAATGGAAGATTGTGCACCTGTCAGTACGCCCATGATCACAGGATGTAAGTTGAGCAAAGATGTTGAATCTCTAACAACAAATCAAACATCGTACAGGTCAATGATTGGAAGCCTACTATATGTGACACCATCACGGCCATACATTATGCAAGAAGTAGGATAGGTTGTAAGATTATAATATGAACCCAAGGAGGCACATATGCAAGCAGTAAAAAGAATATTCAGATATCTAAAGAGCACATTAGACTTTGGCTTGTGGTATAATTCGAGAAGGACTTCACTCTCACAGCATTTACAAATGCAGATTGTGCAAGAAGTAATGATGACAAGAAAAGTACCAGTAGAGGAGCATTCTTTCTAGGAAACTATCTAGTATCATGGTTGAGCAAGAAGAAAACTTCAATCTCTCTCTACACACTAGAAGCCAAATATATTGCAGCAGCAGCATGTTGTACACAAGTTCTCTGGATGAAGCAGACACTGAAGGATATTAAGGTAGAATATGATCAACCAATCTCAATCATATGTGATAAAATATGTGTAATCAACATTTCAAAGAATCTTGTCGTGCACTCAAAGATGAAGGATATTCCCATCAAATACCACTTCCTAAGAGAAAAGGTAGCCTTGAAAAGTGTCAAGTTGGAATACATTTTCACCAAAGAACAGGTTCCATATGTTTCTACTAAACCCCTTCCCAGAGACACATTTGAATATATCATATTGAAACTAGGAGTGATATCCCTGTCATCTTGTCAGTAAAGGGAAGCACAAGCTCAGGGGGAGCAGCGCTTTTCTATCGATTTCAAAAGGAGGGAATTTGTAGACAGAGAAAGAAATTGCAGACAAGGGGAATATTACAGAATTGACTAATGGTTGTCATCAATGGAAAAGGGGGAGATTGTTGGAAATATTTTTCTCATTGATGTCAAAAATGGGGGGAGACTACAAATGTCCAATATAAATATTTCAAGATGGAGATTTTTGGATTTTTGATGCTTAGTTTGGATACCCTATCTTTGAATAAATTTTTACTTTGAATACCTAGATCAAATGGGAGCATAGGATGTATGGTTGGAAATATTATTCTGACACCTTTCCAACGATATATGGCACTCCCTCTAACTCCTTAAGAATGAGGAGAAATAAAGGATTATGTCAGGTCAACCTAGCCCGTTTTTACAAGACGGCCCCATAAGTGAATGTAAAAACATTATAAATATAGGATAGTTTTATGAATTTGTAGTGTATTTATCTAGGTGGATATCGGTGGCTACCCACCTATTCCACTGGCACAAAGAATGGTTTTCATTTTGGCATTTTTTTTCTATTTTTTCGGGTCCTAAACTTTCAAGGTCGTTTTGAGGCCCTAAACAACGGTTTTTGGGCGTGGCACTGTCACAGTATAACATTTGACCACAGTGTGATGGAAACATGTGTATTCCTCAGATAGTTCTTTCCAATGAGATATCATGTGCCTAAAATGGAGATCGTATGCAAAATTTATGACCCCATGAAGTTGATGTACCAACTTACCCCATCGAGACCCACATGACTTTTGGCGCTTCATCTCCTAGGGTTAGGTTTTTGGATGTTTAGGGTTTTTCTCATTTATGCTTTATGTTAAAAAGGTCTTTAGAGCCTCATTGTAACCATATTCTTTCGAATGAGTGTAGTCGTCACATCTCTTCTCAGAGATGAGATACCATCATTCGAGCAAGTTTGTTTCAGACTGTATTTTTACAGTTTCAACATATTCTCTTTATTAATAAAATTCAAGTTTTACTCTATCTTTGTATGTTTCTTCGCTATACATATGTATTCCATTTAATTCCATTTATAAATCCCAATCATTGGTATCAAATCAATTTTCTCTTTCTTTGTTTCTCTTTGCACGTCCCCAACGAGGTCAGGGTACAAGGAGTTGGGACTCGAAGTGGTTGAGCCCTTGCAAAACCGTCCCCGCCAATCACGAAGACCTCCCATGGCAGAAGAAAAGAGAGATGGAGCAAGAGATCCTTTTAAATTGTTTCTCAAGGAATCCCTCACACAACAAAGGAACGAAATAATGGACAACTTTGCATAGATCCGTCGACGACTGCCAATAGGTGGCGCATCTTCATCAACCGGCCACGTCACCCCCTTCAAGGTACAAGTCAATTTTGATATCCCCTTATTTGAAGGCTAGATAGATGTGAATGTTGTAAATAAATGGTTGAATTTTCTAGAGAAAAGATTACCTTTGCGCTCCTTAAGGTTGTCCCCAATGTCAAGGATTGGTGGGAAACTTACTGTGAGCAAAGGGCCATTGAAGAATCTCCAATATTTGTAGTCACCCCCACTTGGGATTCTTTCATAGATTTTATTAAGGAACAATACTACCCTATTGGAAGCTACGATGACCAGTATACAAGATGGACCACACTGCGATAGGAAAGGGACCAGACAGTACCAGATTTCACAAATATCTTCCATACCTTGCACACCAAGCTTGGTATCAAGGACTGAGAAAAACATCTAGTGCTCAAGTACCCCTGTTGTCTACAAAGATACATCCAAACAAAAATGGAGTTTTTGGACACCTCATAACTGGGCGTGGTATATCGATATGCTGTCAAAATCAAGCATAAATTTAAACAGAAGAAGTCAAATTTTGGATCTACAAATTCCTCACAGTAGAAGCAAAGCAAAGGCGGCCCCAACCCACATAAAAAAGGAAAGAGAAAGGATGGACCCCCTCAAGACAACCAGTCCAAGCCACAAACAAGGAATGGTAATGAGAAGAAAAAGAAAGGCATTGGGAAGTGGTGTGAATTCTATAAAATCCTTTGGCATGACATCAATGAATGTCGCTTGAAGCAATCATTGGTGGATGAGCTAAAAGCCTCAAATTCAAAGGTTGGTTTTGACTATGAATCGGATCCAGACAAAGGGAAGTGGATCATTGACATAGAACCCAATGCCATTGTCGATACCATGAGGGTCCAGTCAAGTGAACCAGAGGAACCAAAGGATTTTGAATGCCTTTTTCACTCACAAATGTGGGTGAAGAGTGCTCCACTTAATTTCATTGTCGATAGCAAAAGTCAAAAGAACCTAATCTCAATAGAGGTCATCAAGCGATTGAACTTGTCAATGACACCACATGCGCAACACTACACCATCAGGTGGCTCCGCCAAGGAAGACACATTTGCATCATCCAACAGTGTCATCTTCCCTACGACATCAAGCCCTTCAAGAATGAGGTATTGTGTGATATTTCCCCCATTGAAGTTTGTGATGTTCTTTTAAGCCAACCATATATGTGGAAACGACATGTTTTATATGAGTCTAGACCTCGCAGTTTTATTATTACTTTGGGTAGACAATTGTATAGGATACAAGAGGTAGCTCCACCTACTACTATTTCTTTTATCTCTGCTAAGCAATGGAGGAAGGTCATTTCCTAGACTGGGAATTTTTTCTTCTTCATGATTCACTCTCAAAGTGAATATAAGGTCACAGCCACATCCATGGCCTCTGCATATGGCCTCTTCATGCAGTAGAAGTAGGTGGATGAGATCATGGAAGAATACAGAGACATCTTTTCCTCACCCATCGAGGTGTCATGGCACTATCAGGTCAAGCATTCAATCAATATAACCCCCAGTGCACCTCTACCTAATGGGTCAATCTATCACCACTCTCTGATGGAAAATGAGGAAATTAAGCGATAGATCCAAGAGTTGCTTCAAAAGGGGCACAACCGACCCAGCTCCTCATCCTGCAGGAGCCCAATTGTACTCATACAGAATAAATATGGGACTTGGTGACTCTACATTGATTCCAAGGCCCTATACAAAATCATAGTCAAGAATTGGTACCCAATTCCATGAATTAATGACCTTCTTGACCAGGTCAAGGGAGCCAAGTTTTTCAACAAGATTGACCTAAATTCTGGCTACCATTGTGTCCCAATAGAATAGACTGATGTATGGAACACTGCTTTCAAGTCCGAAGAAGGTCTTTTTGAATGGTTATTCATGCCCTTTGGTTTGACAAATGCTCCAACAACTTTCATGAGATTAATGGATGATATATTGTGTCCCTTCACCAATTCCTTTGTGGTGGTATATCTAGATGACATCTTGATATTCAACAAGAATTGGGAAGAACACTTGCAGCATATTCAGCAAGTCCTTCACACTATGTGACAACACAAGCTATATGCTAACTTGGAAAAATGCACCTTCAACAAGAACATGGTCCAATACCTAGGTGGCATTGTTGATGAGAATGGTGTGCATGTGGATCCATCCAAGATCCAAGTCATTCATGACTGACCAGCCCCGACCAAAATAATCGAGCGTCGAAGTTTCTTGGGACTTGTCAACTTCTATCGCAGTTTCGTGTTGGGATTTTCCCATAATTCATGGGCCCTCAACCAAGTGACCAAGGGTGGTGGCAAGGAAGAGTTTGTGAGGGGGAAGTAACAATAACAAGCCTTCGATGATTTGAAACATCACTTGTGCTCAGCTCTAGTACTCTCCTTACCTGTTTGCAAGAACCTTTTGAGATTGACACTGATTCTTTAGACTATGCCATGGGTGCAGTCCTCACTCAACACAATCATCCAGTGGAATTTGATAGTGAGACACTATCAGATGTCATTCATAAGTACCCCACCTATGAAAAATAAATGTATTCCATCATACAATCCTAGAAATAATGGAAGCACTACATTCTCGGGAAGGATATATTCATCCACACTGATCACAAGCCTTTGCAGTTCATGTAGCCACAAGGCAAATTACAGAACGAACCCATCAAAATTTGTCCACATACTTGTAGCATTTCCATATTAACATAAAATATAAGAAAGAGAGCACCAATCATGTCGCTAACCACCTTAGTCAACCTCCAGTTGCAGCCTTAACCACGATGCTCCAAACCTATGGAAATTAGGCATCCGAGTGGCCCCAACTCTACAAGAGCGATCCTGACTTCGCTACCACTTACCAGATGATGATGTAGGCAAGTATATCAAATCCCGCAATGCATGTTCCATTTCCAAACCAACCACTAATAATCAAGGCCTCTACACCCCTATGCCTACTCCCGACAGGACATGGGAATCCATATCAATGGACTACATGTCGGGCCTTCCTTAAACCAAGCAGGGAAATGACTATGTTTTTGTGGTGGTCGATCGATTTTCTAAGATATCCATCCTCACATCCTGCAATAAGAATATCATAGTGGAGGCCACTACCAAACTCTTCTTTGAATGGGTGTGGATACACTTCAGGATACCATAGACCATCATATTATATCGGGACAACAAGTTCCTCGGCACATTCTAGTCCAGCCTTTGGTCACTATTGGACACCAAGCTCACAAAATGCATCGCCTTCCACCCCAAACTGATGGCCAAACAAAGGTCATCAATGGAATGATCGTGCATATATTTCGCATGTACAACTCCAAACATCCACGCACATGAAATGAGAGTCTCCCCTATGTTCAACACAGCTATAAAAAATCCCTTCATAGCTTGATCAACCATGGTCCCTTTCAGGTGGGGTTGGAATTTCAACCATTGGGTGCCATTGATGTTGCACTACCCCTTGCATCCACATAGGCCGAAGCATCCCATGCTCAATCTGAGGCCAACAAATCCACTAAGTTTATTGAACAAATTCAAAATATCTGACAATAGTTCCATGATATTTTACTGAAAGCCAATGCTAAGTACAAACAATGCCATGATCAACATCGGGTATCGCACAAGTTTTAGGTGGGATACAAGGTCTTGTTTCATTTTCAAAAAGAGTGCCTTACAGGACCCCATCGAAAGCTTCTTCTACTTCGATATGGAAATTACACCATCACCAAGGTTGTGGGTGAAAACACTTTTGAGATAAGTATTCTCCCCTTCCTTGGCTTGCAGCCTGTGTTCAATGTGGACCTGCTTCATCCATACTTCCCAACATTATTGGACACATCAAAGATCGTAGAGTAGTTGACACCGATAGAGCTCAACCCTGACTACATGGAATAATCAACCATTGATTAGATGAGGGACACTCATATTAAGGGCACTCAAAAATAGAAGATCGAGCTTTATCTAGTTGTCAAAGCAGGGAAGCTTCTGCACTAAGGAAAGTGCCTCACGTGGGGCCAATTTCAGCAGAATTTTCCCCATATAATGGGGGCACTCAACAAAATGGAGACCATTACTTCATAATGAGGGAGGATTGATCCAAGTGGATATCGGTGGCCACCACCTATTCCACTGGATCAAAGAATAGTTTTCATTTTGGCAGTTGTTTCCTAGTTTTTCGGGTCCTAAACTTCTAGTGTCATTTTGAGGCCCTAAACAACGTTTTTTGGGCGTGGCACGATCACATTGTAGGATTTATCCAAAGTGTGAAGGAAAAATGCTTTAACTGATACCGATACATCATCATCATCAAAATTGGTTCAACCACATAAATCTCGTGCTAAGATCACCAAGAATATCCCTCAAATCGTATGCTCAAGATCACCATGATATGCATAAAACCATGTGCCAAGATATGCATCCATCATGTGCCAAGATATACATCAAACCATGTGCCAATACCTCCAAGATATCCCTCATGTTCCAAAACAACCTCCAAGACATGGCTCAAACATGTGACATACCTTCCAAGATATGCCTCAAAGCATATACCAAAATATCCAAGATACACCTCAAACCATGTGCCATAACCATCAATATATGCATTAACCATGTGCCAAGAACATTCAATACATGCCTCAAGCATGTTCCAAAATATGCTTCAAACATGTGTCAAACCCTCCATGGTATACCTCAAAGAATATTCCATAACCTCCAAAATATGCCTCAAACATATACTAAAATCTCCAAGATATGCCTCAAGCATGAACATCAAAACATATAGAGAACCATACCTTTTATCATGTAAATAATAGGATGTACAATATATCAGGGCATCAAACCTTCCTTGGCTTTGGCATCAAGAAGATAGCACCATCTTCAAACTTCTCTTTAGCCTCCCTGGACTGGACTGGGAAACTAGAGGGGCCTCATGTGACGAGTATTGAACAACCTATGGGGGCTTCGTGGGAAAACATATGCTTGACTCACGGGGGTCTACTCAATTAGGGTTACCATAAACCCTTCTCACATATGCGGCTTTTCCTTCGCACTCCTTTCCTATATCACTTTTGCCAAGAGATCACATACTCGCTTGCTTTAATCCACTTGATTGATGATCAAATGAGAGGATCTTAAGTGTATTTATACTATTCCAAGTACCTCCTTTACTTGACTTTAGGGTCGACTTGTAACTTCTTGTTTGCAACAACTTTTCTCCTTTAATTAATTTTGGGGCAAACTTGTAACTTCTTGTTGCAACTGTTTGGGGGCATTTTAACCATACTTCGAGACTTCATCTTTATGAGGGTATAACTTCTCAATCGTGAGGAACCACATGGCGTACCAGCTATCATTAGAAAGGACATGACGAGGACCATCCATCTGTGATAGTTTTGCATGTAGTTATGATGTCCTATATACTCGGTTTCTCCAATCAACTTCGGGATGCATGACCTCACCTCTAGGGATTACTAACCATATTCTTAGGGTTTCTTGTAGACTTCTTCAAAGCATCTTCCCGTGAGGGCCATGCTTAAAGCTACGCCATAAGTGGACCACTTTGGAGACTTCTTCAAATAAACACATTACTTCTAGAGGCTTATGAACTTCTTCTAAGGTTGACATCAATGACGACCAACTTTCCAATACAGCATAGCTTGACACGTGTCAAAATATCCACATCACATACTCTATACATCATTTTACTGAGTTTAATTCCAAGGGTTTGAATTGAGGTAATATGCATACTAGTAACCCCATTAATCCCCATGTTCCTAGCGTTAATATCCCTTATGGCCCATGTGTTAGTAACCCTTACAACCATTGTAATTCTTATAGTCTTTATGCTAATAAACCATATAACTTGTATAACTCCCATTTTACTAACCCTTGTAATATCTACAATCCTTGTGTTTATGACCCCCATTGTCCCTGCATTAATAACCCTTGTAACCCTTATGGTCCTTGTGTTAAAAAATAGTATTCCCCTAGAGTTAATAAACCTTATAATCAGTATGTTCCTCATTTTAATAATCCCTATGATATTTGTGCTAATAACCCCCATAACCCTTATATTCCCCATATTAATAACTTGGATATTTCCCCTATGATCATATGCTAATAACCCTTAAGTTTCTCACAATAATAACCCATAAAATCACTTCAATTATTGTGTTGATAACCCCTACAATCTATGTGCCAATGTGGTGATAATAACACATATAACCCATGTGTTCTTCATGTTACTAACATTTATAACCCCCATGACCCTTACAGTCAATGTGCTAATAATTTTTATAACTCCCATGGTCCTCATGTTGATCATCCACATCATCCTTGAGTCAATAACCCCTATAGTCCTCATGTTAGTAACCATTATGGTCTTTGTGTTAATAATACTTATAACACTTATGTTCCATGTGTTTATAACCCATGTAACCACTACAACCCCCATGTTAATAACTTATATAGTGGTCCTCAAACCAATAACCCATATAATTCCTATGATCCTTATGTTAATAATCCTCATAACCATTAACATTAATCGAGCTTCAAAGTTTCTTAGGACTTTCCAACTTCTATCGCAGGTTCGTGTTGGGATTCAAAGTTTCTTAGGACTTTCCAACTTCTATCGCAGGTTCGTGTTGGGATTTTCCCATATTGCATGGATCCTCAACCAAGTGACCAAGGGTGGTGGAAAGGAAAAGTTTGTGAGGGTGAATTAACAACAACAAGTGTTTGATGATTTGAAACATCACTTGTGCTCCAGTATTATCCTTACCCTATTTGCAGCAACCTTTTGAGATTTAGACCGATGCGTCACACTATGTCGTGGGTGTCATCCTCACTCAACATAATCATCTAGTGGCATATCATAGTGAGAAACTATCAGATGTCGTTTGTAAGTACCCCAGCTATGATAAAGAAATGTATTCCATCATATAATCCTATCGATAATGGAAGCACTACATTATCGGGAAGGAGACAGTCATCCACATTGATCACAAGCCTATGTAGTTCATTTAGGAACAAGGAAAATTATAAAATGACCCCCATCAAAATTTGTCCATGTACTTGTATCAGTTCCAACTCAACATAAAATATAAGATAGGGAGCATCATTCATGTCACTAACTGCCTCAGTCAACCTCCATTTACATCCTTAACCACGGTGCTCCACTCATGTGGCCATGAGGCATCCGAGTGGCCCCGACTCTACAAGAGCAATCTTGACTTCGCTACCACTTACCAGATGCTATACACAGGTGTGATTGTCACTGACTTTCATATTCAAGACGGACTATTATGCCATATTGGCCACCTCTGTCATCCTTCAAGTGAGCGTGTGAAGCTGATTTGGGAATCTCACTACAGTTAGATGGCAGGATGTTTTAGCATGGAAAAGACTATGGAAGTACTACAAAATATTTTTATTGTTCGAAACTTCTACAGGACGTCAACAAGTATATCAGATCTTGCAATGCATATGCCATCTCCAAACCAGCCACTAAGAAGCAAGGCTTGTACACCCCT
>CBVK0100240742.1:0-13389 GCA_900067695.1 Picea abies | reverse complement strand
TTTTATGGATGCAGTCAAGGAGAAATATTACCCTGTGGGAAACTATGATGACCAATACATGATATGGACAGCGATGCATCAAGAGAGGGACCAAACAGTTCAAGAGTTCACAAATACCTTCCATACCTTGTGCACCAAGCTAGGTATCAAATAATCCAAGCAGAATCTAGTTTGAAAATACCACAGGGCTCTACAAAGGGACATCCAAACTGAAATGGAGTTTATGGAAATATCATCATTTGGACCAGCTTATCTATTTGTTGTCAAAATCGAGCAGAAATTTAAGCATCATAACAAGAAAAAATTTGGGTCTGCAAATATGAAACGACCAAAGTATGGTAAAGGAGGACCTAATCCATAGAATAACCAACCTCAAGGAAACCATTCCAAGCCATATTAAAAGAAGAGAAATGGATAGACAAATAAGGACATTGGGAAGTCGTATGACTTCCAAAAAATCCCTTGGAAAAACATCGATTAATGTCACTAGAAACAATAACTAGTAGTTGAGCTCAAAGAAACAAAACCAAGCCTTGAATCAGACTCTGATTCAAAGAATAATAAAAGGAGACAGAAAAGGATCCTAAAGAGGGGGAGCAACATTTCCATTCAAAGATATGGGTGAAGGGGACCTCGTTGCATTTTATTGTTGATAGTGGAAGCTAGTAGAAACTCATCTTAGTAAAGGTCGTCAAGCAGTTGGGTTTGCTGACAACACCACACCTGCAACCATACAACATCGAATAGATTCACCAAGGATGAGATCTTCATGTCAGCCAACAATGCCACATGTCATACAAAATCAAGCCCTTCAAGGATAATTTAATGTGTGATGTTTCCCCACTGGATGTTTGTGATGTTCTTTTAGGATAGCCATATATGTGGAAGTGTCATATTGTTTATGAGTCTCGACCCTGTAGCATTATTATTACTTTGGGGGGTCACCCCTACAGGATACTAGAGGTAGTTTCGACTACTATCTTGACAAAATACTGCCAAAAAACAATATCTCATACCATAAATTTGATCCTCTTCATAATCTGGTCAGAGAGAAGGACACTAGAACCACTGCATCGTCATCCCAATACCCTTCTATCCAACCAAAATAGATCAACAAGATTGTAGAAGAGAACTAATATTCCTGTTGTACCTATGGGGGTGCCTCCACACTACCCAGTCAAACTAAGTTATGATAAATCCCTTCATGTTATTCATGGTACATATTCACCAATAGAGTCCTCCCACACTTAGGTAGATCATGCAACTAGATTGGTTAAATGGATCCAACCCCTCCAATAACAGTTTCATAATAGCCTTCAACAAGCTAAGCAAGATAATTTCTTTGGAAAGACAAGCAACTCACCAAGGTTTGGATTCAAAAAAATATTCCTAGGGGACTTGACACAATGGAGACATTTTATTTATAAGGGGGGAATATTCCCCTGGCTAAAAAACATGGTTTTCCACCTTGACATTTTTCTGCAACTTTTCAGGTACTAAATTTTCAGGGCCATTTTGAGGCCCTAAAAAACGTTTTTTGGGACCTCCACAATCACATTGTAGGATTTAGTCATAGTGTTATGTCAAAATGTGTATTTCTTGATAGAACTTTCCAATGAGCTATTGTGCACTCCAAATGGAGATCATATACAAAATTTACACCCTTGGGAAGTTGTCGTACCAACTACCCCCATCAGGGTCCGAAAAACTTTTGGCATTTCATCTTTCGGGGTTATGGTTTTGGATCTTCTTCATGTTAAAAAGGATTCTAGAGCCTCATTGTAATCATCATCATCTTCTTGCAAATGCCTGTAGTCATATTTATTGGTTCTTAATTGAAAAATTAAAATCTCATTGTACAAACTTGTTATGAAGATAAAAGTGTAACAAAATGGTTCGTTTTTATGTGGTTTTGGTAGTATTTTTACTTCAATTCAATGAGTGATTCTATAGTCATATTGGAAATATTTTTTTGTGTTCACAAATTTTGACTACATTTGGGGTCTGTCAAAAAGATCTTAGGAAAAAACTTGGAAACATGTCAAATCGATGGGAAACATGAAGAATTTTTAGACAAATTGTAAGGTGTCTAAAAAGTTCCATATTCTTGCATGTTTAGTTTTGTTCAAAAATTATTGGTTCAATTTAATGAATCATATTACATTTTAATAAACAATTCTTTGAATGAATTTAATGTGAGTTGCTTACAGGAATAGACTACATGTTTAAGATGTTATTCAAAACATATAATCAGGTTGATTCAAAATTATGAGTTATGGCATGTTGCTGGCTACATAAAATATTTTTTCTCAACATTTGGATCTGAATTAAGCAAGGTTTAGGTGAATAAAGCTTGTGAGGGATTTTTTATCTTTTGTTTCATCCCAAAGGTCAGGTTTGGAACTATCTACATATATGAAGGTAGATAAGGTTATTTCCAAAATGTTTTATGGAATTCTTATTTGTAAATTATTTGATGTGCAAGTCCCACAACAAACTATTCAACAAAATACTTATAGACATATTTGAATCTTTCGTGAAGTTACTTGTTGAGAAAAATCTCTTCCTGTGGGTTCCATTTCCAAATTAAAGCATAAGGTGTAGCAGAAGGAGTGGATCCCACTATATCATGAGAGCCATTATATGTAGGAAAGTAACTAGTACACGATCTTTTTCTAGTGGGTTCCAATATCAATGAGGATGTGACGATGATTATGGTGTTGTACCTTCTTAGGAGAGCCCTAGGTATTAGTTCTCCTCATTCAAGTCTTATTTTTTCAAGGATGCCATGAAATCCTATCCATCTTTCTACATGAATACAAATAAAAATCTTAGTGATGCCTTCATGGTGGAGAAATCAAAGAATATATTAGATGTGGAACTATTGGCACTGCACATTTATGCTTATGAAATATTTGTTCAATGGTAGGTTCTAAACTATCGATTCAATGGGCCTTGGTCATCTGAAATGAAGTTTTAAGAGTGGATAAATCATAGATGTACCTGAAATTCAGAGTTACACCATTGCTCCAAGAGGATTTTTGCTACCAATTTTAAAATCCTAGAAGATAATGGAGAAGATTTCCAAAGGGGGGATATTTTTGGGTACCAGAGCTCTTTCTTCATCCATGGTTCCTAGAATTTAATCCCAGCACCATGGAAATCACAATAACCCTAGTTTCGGTAAGATTTGCAAGTCTTTCTATTCACATGTTGCTTCTAAATTTTCTTGAATGAATTCTAAACAACCTAGGTCGATATATTAAGGTAGACATGGATTGGATTTCCCAATGTCTCTTGACCTTTCCTGTATTTATGTGAAGCTTAGTTTCAATAAGGAATTACCTAACAAGATTGTTATAGAGTGGAAAAAAATGCTTGGACATAAATATTGCACTATGAGAACATAACCATCACATAAAGAGCATGCCATCAAACATGACACCTATAGAAACCTACCCATCTTCTTGTTTCTCTCGAGGGTTAAAAATGTTTAGTAGTAAAACCATAGGATGGAAATTGATAGGATGAAAATCATTTGGCCAAACAAATAAATCACATACAAAACAATGAAAGAAAACAATAAGAAAGAAGATAACTTGATAGGTACTAGATGAAAACATTCAAGTTCTCCAACCTACCCATGGGAGTGACATGTAAGAGGAGAACATAATAGTGCCATATCTCTCCATGTATATAGGTCCAATAGAAATATTTTGGGGGGTTAAAGCACCCCATGAATTCGATAATTTGAGCATAGAGAAGGTGGTAGATTCACTCCTTAGCTGAGATGCTTTAAAGAACTTATTTGAATCTAGCTAGTGAATATCTATTAATCTACTACCAATGTAGGAAAACTCACTTGATGGATTTATGTTTGTAAAAGAAAGAAAAAGATCCACCTATGCAAATATCGATTTCCAAGTGAAATTGTAACTCATTTTAGTCTTGTAGGAAAACTCACTTGATGGATTTATGTTTGTAAAAGAGAGAAAAACATCCACCTATGTAAATATCGAATTCCAAGTGAAATTGTAACTCATTTTAGTCTTGTAGTATATTAGTGAGGATGGGATTTTTTGTGTTGTAAAATTGGTTTGTTTTTTATTAACTAAAGAAAAATATTATTTAAAAAAAATACTTAAAAAAAATATAGGTTTAAGTGATGGTACTTATTTGTGTAATTTTGTAGAGTTTAAAAGGACAATTACTATTCATGTTGCATAAATTTTAATAAAATCATAACATTTTTATATTTGATTAAACTTAATAAATTCGGGAAATCCTTGTACTATGATTTCATTTATACATGATAATATATTTTAAGGAGCTCGAAATAACAATACTAGGAAATGGGATTTTAGTGGAGTTTTTTTTTGTAGAGGTGATTTTTTAAGTTGGTAATTTTACAAGTTTTTAGTGAAGGTGATGAATAGAATTTTTTCCAATTAGGCCTCAATGTGCCATCTTAACATACGCTCATTGGTGATATGAATACAAATATTCTTAAATGCTCCATGACCAATGTGTATGATATGGGAACCCCCCAAAAAAGACACAAGTGCTCCACTTTTGGCTTTGGAGCATCAGTGATTCAACTTGGTCGATGAACTAATGCTCCATATGGGTAGGATAACTGATCCTTGGATTAGGTTGGAGCATTGGTTGTCCATTTTGTTCTGGGGGGGAATGATTCTACACTTTGGTATTGGAGCACCAATGCTCAATTTCTTATGCTCACTAAAAATATACTAACTCAAAAAACATTGCTCCATATGGGTAGGAGAATTGATCTTGGATTGGGTTGGAGCATTGGTTGTCTATTTTGTTTTGGGAGGAATGATTCTACACTTCGATATTGGAGCACCAATGCTCAATTACTTATGCTCACTAAAACTATACTAACTCAAAAAGACATTGGTCTTTTAGTTTGGTCTTGGTACACTAGTGCTTCACAAATAATGTGCACCTAAGGGGATTAAACAAAAGAAGGAAATCGGGTTTCCTTCCAAGTTGGAGCATCTATGCTACATTTTTCATTTGGACCATTGATTCTCCACGTTGATTTGGGAGCTCTAATTTGTTTTAAAAGCACAAGTTCTCCATATTCATGTTTGAGCACTAGTTTTCCTCACACATTGAAACATTATACATGAGTACATATCCTTTTAACTTATTAAAGAGGGTAGGAAAAACTATGAGACCATGCTTAAAAAGTGGTAAAGGATAAAATTTGTTTCATTTAACATTTTATATGAGAGAAGAGGAAGATTGGGTTTGTTTCATTGATTCATTTCTTTACAATATGGATTTTATCCTTTATTTTTAGGGGTTTAAAACTGATTTATGACATATTTTCTATTATATGGATGAAAATACATTGACTTTTTTTTTTTCAAGTTTAGTAACTTAATGGCTAATGATTTGTAGGTTTTTCAAATTTTTTTTGCCATTTCTTATTACATTCTTTCATTTTTTTTAGTTATTTTTCCCTTTTAATAATTTTTTAATGCATTTTACTAAGGATTTTATAGCAACAAGCATGATAATGAGTCAAGAGATCGAAAAATCAATGGGTGCATTTTTTTCAAGCATGGGTGCAACTTTAAAGTGGATTTTGGCTCCCTATATTTTTATGTTTATATGTTTTTTCTTAGTTATATGGAACTTCACTTTGTTGATCAAGAGGTGATCCAAATTGGATCCCATAAGAACAATTTTCTATCGACACAGGATCTAATATTATCAACACAAGCATTGTTTAAGGCTATGGACAACGAAGGATATCGTATTGTTGCCATGAAGAAACCCATGCCATCACAATTGATGTCCAATTTTCTATGTTATGTTTGTAAAGTCAGGTAGTATTTTATTGTATAAAAGGAAATAATGACACATTCATAAGAACTTTTCCACATGGGAGAAAAGAAAAACAAACAAATAAAAGAAGAAGAGATGAATTTGAGAGAAGTTGAAGCGTTGAGGACACCCAACCTTATAGCTATCCTTATGGTCGACTCAATCCTCTATATTATGTTTCCCCACAAAGAGAAAAGGGTTATTTTTTTCCGAATGAAGTAGAGAGGCTTCCAGGATGTTACTAAGGAGCATAGAAATGACCTAGATATCTTTTGGATGTTACTAAGGAGCATAGAAATGACCTAGATATCTTTTAACTTACCCATCGCTAAAAAATAAAGAGTTTGGATGAAGCCAAACACGTGTTGTTTTTTCCATTTGGGTTTCTAGGGTAAATTGTGTGTTTATGTGTGATGATTTTTGTGGTTTTATTTGTTTATGAATGGTGAATGGTGTGCACTATAATTAAGTTATTTTATATGTATGCTTTAGCACCGAGAACTCACTATCGTTTGGTTTGAGCTCATTTTATATTAATATGGTCCACATGGGTCAGTAAGCCGGACTAACAACTCTTTGACCACACCCATACATTGATTAAGAAGTTGCACATCAACCACGCTCCTTCTTGAGCTGTCATTATTTACTTGGGGGTTTCTAATTTCATCTTGGAGTCATTGTGCACATTATTGACTTGTCGGGGCGTTTCCCTTTTCCCGTAAATCATAGATGGATTAGATATCAAATTATGGCATTCTCTAGGAATTCGTTAGATTTATATGAGACATATCCACATTTTTTTCCATTCTTTATGCTATCAATTTCTCCCTAGGCGATTTTAATTGTCGTTAAATTTCAAACTCAACTTATAAAACGTTTCCTTCCTGTGAATGTTACAATCGACTTCCATACATTTTTATGCACTATGGGTTACCCAAATTCATCCCAAAACCTTTTCTTATGCCACTGGTGATCAGAGGAAATATAATTTAGGTAGATGCTATCAAGTTGAAACTGTGGCTACAACAGATGGAAGTATACTTCAACATGCATGAAGTAACTAGAAATGGCTACAACAGATGGAAGTATACTTCAACATGCATGAAGTAACTAGAAAACAAAAGATTGTTTTTTCTCGGTTGAATATTGAAGGCCATGATTTGACATGGTGGGAGAGTGATGCAGTAAAAAAAGCACTAGGAAATGAGCCACAAATGATTGATTGAGAGGTGTTAAAAAACATGATCAAATATTAGTTTTACCCAAGAGGATATGAGTTCACACCAACAAAAAATATGGCATTTCTTTAGGTAGATACAAAGGAAATCAGTGCAGGAGTTCACGACAAAGTTCATGAATAGAGAAATTCATATGGGGGTCTCTCTCAAAATTACAGACATGTTAGTCAAGTATTTTTGGGCATTGTTTTCTCATATTTGTAGACAAATGATCTTTTTTAGACCAAAGACAATTTATGAGGCTAGTATTCAAGAAAAGTACCTTGAGGGAGACAAGGAAAATCCACAAACTAATCATAAGCAAGTATAACCACAAGCACAACAAAGAAAGAGGAAAAACAAGAAGAAGTGGAATGAGAATAATATCATGGAAAAAATACAAGAAAAAAAACATTCCATCTAACAATGTAAAGGATGTGATCGAAAGGGACACACTGAGGAGAACTATTATAAATGGCACCCTGAGAATCGCCCCAAATATTTTCAAAAAAGGAAGTAGAAAGAATTGATATCAGTGGATGATGAGGAATGGGTGGATATAACGTTACACCTAGAAGGGAAGATTAATTTCATTAATCTTTAGAAATATGTGGCATTACTTAGTTGCAGTCACAAGGAGGAGAAGGTGATGGATGGAATTTTCTGCATTAAGATCCACATGAAGCAGAACAAGGTGGATTGTTTGTTCGATCTCAGTTCATAATCTAAATTGATATTTGTGAAATTGGTTGAGAAGTTTGGGTTGGAGACCCAATATCACCAACATCCATACCCCCTGGGATGGGAAAATCAAGATGTGGAATTGAAAGTGAGAAATCATTGCAAATTTAAATTTTCCATCAATCAAAACGTTTTTTATGAAGGAGTTGCATATGCAGTCCCTCTAGAGATATGTGGAGTCATATTGGTAATACCATATTTGTACATGAGGGATGTCATTTTAAAAAGGAGAGAGGACCAATATAGGCTAGTCAAGGATGGAAAATATTATGCCACAAATGCACAGAAGGAAAAATCTAACATCTCCCTGATCAATGTTCATGAGACAAGAAGAATCATGGGAAATATAAAGAAGTTTGTCTTGTTGTTCCTAAGAGAATGAAACAACAAGGATAAGGTCATGAGTTGGAGATGAATGCATCCTTGGACGGATGTAGTGGTGAGTATATTCAACAACTACAAAGATTGATTGAATTATATAGGGAAGTGTTTCAAGAGCCTTAGGGACTTCCACCCAAAAGAGAGGTTGAACACAATATTTAGTTGTTTCCAGAGTCACCATTTCCTAACATTGGGATGTATAGGAAGTAGATCATCGAAGAATATGAAGTAAATAAGAAACTATAGCATTTTTTGGAGAAATTAGTCATAATACCCAGTGCATCACCATTTGGTTCATCCATCATCATGGTTCCAAATAAAGACGAAAGCTAGAGAATGTACATGGACTATCGTTCCCTGAACAAGATCACCATCAAGAATAGATATCCTTTGCCAAGGATTGAAGACTTGTTGGATAAACTACAACATGATGAATTATTCACTAAGTTGGACCTCAAATCTGGTTACCACCAAGTGAGGATCAAAGAAGAAGAAGTGTGGAAGACAACACTCAAAACAAGACAAGGTTTGTACGAGTGGTTAGTAATGCCTATTGGATTATGAAATGCACCTGCATCATTTATGAGACTAACAAATGATGTGTGACACCCCTTCATTGATTCCTTTGTAATAGTATATATGGATGACATACTAATCTTTATCAACACTTGGAAAGAGAACCTCTCACATGTGACATAGGTACTAGAAATATTGAGGAAGTCTTAGTTGATTCGAAACTTGTATAAATGTGAGTTTGGAAAGACCTCCTTGATATATATTGGACAAATGATTGGAGAAGGAGAGATAAGGGTATATCAAGAGAGGATTGCAACCATCACCCAATGGACTATTCCCACCAATGTGACAGAGGTTAGGAGTTTTATGGGAGAAGATCAGTATTTGAGGAAATTGATCATAAAATTCTCTACAGTAGCAACATGATTACATGTGATGACCACCAAAGGGAAAAGATTTCATTGGGTTAAAACACAACAAAGAGTATTTGAAGACTTCAAGAAGAAAATCAATGATGCTCTAGTCTTAGCCATATCGATTTTGTAGTGACATTTTGAACTAGAGACTGATGCTAGTGGATATGCATTAGGAGAAATATTGATGCAAGGAGGAAGGATTGTGTATGACCATTTAGAGTTGTTTCATGGACTCGTGATTGAATATTCCACATATAATAAGTATCTATTTGTTATTGTACAAGCAGTGAAGAAGTGAAATCATTACCTCTAAGGAAAGGAGACTATCATACACATGGATCATCATCCCCTTCAATATCTACATAGTTAGAGAAAGATGCATCAGGTGAGGCATTACAAGTGGTTAGCTTTCTTGCAACAATTTAACTTATTGATTAATTATAATAAGGGAGTCACAAATAGACTAGAATACATGATATCTCGACCACCACTAAAGAATATTGCGGTGATTGCAATGCTAATGTAGCTTGAGCCTTTCACTTGTGAACTTCTGAGTGAATATTATGAGGGAGATGAGGAATTCAAAGGAGTGTACAAAAAACTAAAGGAGAGGTTGGTAACCATCATGGAAGGAAATGAATATCACCTCCAAGATGGGTTCTTGTACAAACTGGACAAACTATGTATACCTTGAGACAAAAGAGTTTAGTTGATGAGTGAAACACAAAATTCGAGGGTTGTTGGGCATTTTGGTGTAACAAAGGAAGTGATGAATTGGTAGAAGTATCTATATTGGCTAAATATGTAGGAACATGTGGGAAGGTTTGTTAGAGGTTGTTTTCTTTGCAACACTAGAAAGAAAATAAATAAAAAACTTGTCGTGTACATGCCATTCTCAATACCGAGTAGGCCTTGGGAGAGCATCTTGATGGATTTTGTTGGAGCTTTTCCTATGACTCATAGAGGCCATGACTACTTTTTGTTTGTAGTATACCGCTTCACCAAAATGTATGCACTCATTCCTTGTAAGAATAAAATCTCTAGATGAGAGGTTGTTGAACCATTTTTCAGCCATGTATGGGTACATTTCATATTTCCAACCTTCATCATATATGATCAAGAAAACATGTTCTTGGGAATATTTTGAATAGTTCTTTGGGAGAGAATGAATACCAAGTTTAAGTACTCCACTCCCTTCCATACTTATATTGATGGACAAAATGAGGTTGTAAATAGAACACTAGTGCAATTGTTGAGAGGTGATGTAAGCCTCCTGACCTTCAGATCGTTTATTACTTCTGAGATGAAGTGGCTCTTTGGTTCCCTGCTCGAATTCCACAGAAAAATATCCACAGGTCCTTTTATGAAACCTGCCCTGTGCAAACAAGCACCAAGCATGAGATTCACCTCCACGCGACCACTACCCGTGACCGCAAGCTTAAATCCAAAGGGAGCATTGGAATTCGAGACCTGTTGTTGAGTCCCCTAACTCCTTCAAGTCCCAAAACCTGAAATACAGCTTAACAGGATCTAACTCCTCTCTTAGGTCTTCTCCATGTGACCTTGTCCTGTGACCTAGGACCAATCCTCTGAGCATGTCAAGGTTTTGTATGTCGGGATTTTGCAACTTACGAGACCAAGAAGACCTACACCTTCAGCCTCCCGAACACTGAAACGTCAAAACTCTTCCATGCTAGATCGACGATCCTCATTGTCCCTTGATCAACGACCCACGTTCCCCCATTTGTTGAGTCAATACTCTGCTACTCAGCATTTTGTGAAGGTTCTCCCCTTCTAACCCTTGACTCTCGAAATGATGAAATCTCCTTTTGGATGATCGATGATCTAGATCACTCCTGGATCAACAACCACAATTATGTCGCGATTTCATGTATCGCAAGTTCGAAGGATTTTCCACCTCGGTTCCCGTGACCGCCGAAATGTCGAAATCTCCTTTGGGCACAGAGTGTTAAGGTTCGCGCTACATATGCAGATCTGATGATTGTCTATCCTTGTCTTTGTGTTCCCCCAATATCGACCGTTCTTCCTCTAGAACCTTCGTTACTTCCAATGTTTAAATATTTTCAACCTCCAAAGGTTTCAAACATTTGTCCCTTCCTCTGCAAGTCCACTTTGGTTTAATGAACACTCTGCAAGTGTTATCCCTCCTAAGATTTTTCCTTTTGAGGATTCGACCTCTCACGCACACCTTGTGTTTTTTGGAACTCAGATAACTCAGAATTGAAGGGATCTTTGAAAGAACTCTCCTCACCCACCTGGCGATTTCCCTTCCTGATTGTTTGACACTTGGTCGCTTCTAGGCTCTATGCACTCCTTGCACCTAGATTCTAAAGTTTCCTTTTTTCTCTTTGAACCCCTCTCTGAGTTGTTCCAAGACTCAGTCAATGCACACCTTACGTTTGGGATGCACACCTTGCATATAAGATTTAGAAGAAAAACAATTGAAACTTAACCTGTTTCGTTACAGACTCATACAATCACCCTCTTGAACTCTCATAAATGAACGAGAATGAAATAAAAAAAGCATACAGAATACAACATTCATTGATTCATACGTCAAATGAACACAATCCAAGTTCGGGACAATTTTGTCTGTTCTATTACTCATGAAAACTAAAATTACACAGTATCTCTTCTACTCTATTCGGCTCTACTCTTTCTATTACATCCTTATATCATGCATCCTTATCTATTCCAATACAATATTGAAAAACTATATAAGGAACGACTCCATGAGCTCTCTCGTCCTGTTCTGAAAACTATCATTTCAAACTTTTAAAACTAACACCTAGTCTGTCTTATTACAATAAATGTTAATTACTACCAGATAAAGTCGACAATCCATAACTGCAGTTTCTCACAGTCCTTAAAAGACTTTACAAACAAGTTACATTTAAAAATTTTGTTACAAAAATATCTCAACAACCCATTTAAATTCTGAGTTAATGCTCGATTTGAAATTTTGTCATTGCTGAGATGTCTTATGTTTGCCTCCACATGTGCGTTGTCATATTTGAAGGTGATGCTCTTGCATCAAGAGGTTACAACAACAAACGCCTAAAGAATTGGGACAAGAATATAGTCTAGATTCAACACTCTTACAATAGAAAAATTCATTATTACCTATAAGTCTCCTTTCAAGAATTGTTTTGGTTATATACCTCCACCATTTGATATCCTTTATGGAAAATAGAAGGAAGAAGAAAGACTACAAGGATAAGAAAATAAGTAAACAACATTCATGGAAAAGGTCAAGCATATCCATCTAAGCGTTCAGGAGCAACTGAAGAAGAGATAATAGTTGTACAAATCCATACATGATCAAGACAAGGAGGATCATAAATTCGGTGTTGGATACAAGGTGTGTCTCTATATATGTAAGGCACGAATGCAAGGAGAATCAAAGAAACTCAAGAACTTTATATATGGACCATTTGAGATCACTGAACAAGTGAATGAGAATGCCTTTAGGCCGAAACTTCCACCTTATATGGAGATAAAATTAGTGGTGAACGTGGAATATTTGAATTTCTTCAAACCTTCCATGTTGGATGAGGAGGAAGAACATAATGTTATTCCCATTGTGGAAGACCTTTCTCCTTATGGTATTAAGGAGTTTAAGGAAGACATAATTATGCAACACAAGGAGTGGAATAGACATAGAGGATAACAAGAAATGTGGAAAATTGGTCTCAAGGGACAAACTACAAGGAAAGTTAAGTTGTATGAGATGAACCTGATTCCAAACAAGTTCCTTCATCTATCCTTAACGACTTTTGGGGACCAAAATCCTCTGAATGGGTAGGTGTGATCCGGATTGGATCCAACAAGAACAATTGGCTATTAGCTGTGTAAATGTCATATCATGACCAAAGTGTCCAACTAAACCTCCAATGTGTTTCTCTTTCAGTAGGTTGTCTCTCATTGAGCACTTCATAATGCATAATTGGCTCCCCTTGAACAATAATCCATCCTGAATCAGATATTCAGTCCATGGGATTCTGTCTCCCAATAAAGGATTCTTGCATGCCTCGTAAGATTCTTTGAAGTCTGCATCTTCTTTATACATATCCTTCAGGTGTTCTAACCCTAATGTCTCCACCTGGAATTCCTGTACAATCAAACTTCTTCTTCTCAAATCATCTACAACTTTGTTAGCAGTTCCAATAATGTGTTGAATAATAAAATTAAAATTCTACATAAATTCTACCCATTTTGCATGTTTCTGATTCAACTTT
>CBVK0100240741.1:0-13389 GCA_900067695.1 Picea abies | reverse complement strand
TGCCTCTCAAATACCCCTGTACTCACTATAACATCCATCTGACTACTCTGGTCATCATAAGTCTCTGCCCTGTGATGATGTCCCAAAGTGGGGACATTACATGGTTAGACATCATTTCCACTATAAATGGAAAGTCTGGAAAAGGATTAAAGGCATGTTGATTCATTCGCAGGGTTGTCAGGAGTCTGATTGTGTCTATCATAAGTGCATGATCATTCATAGACTACATGCACAGACTACCAGTAGACATGCAGACGCAATGTTTTTAATGCAGTGTATCGTTTTCACTGTTGTTCTTTTGCTTTGAGTATACGTAGGCATTTTTTCCATTTTTGTAGTTATCGATGGTTGAGATAAGCTCCTGACTGTAAAGTTTCTGAGGAAGCTCTGGTTGTGTATTTCGATTTGAGACTGTCAAATTAATGGAAATCAACTTCTCTTTTCTTTTGTTTTTTCTGTCAGCTGTTTGAAACACTCAGAACTGGAGGATCCAATCGAGGGTCTCATATTGTAGGATGATGTATGGTTGATCACTACAATCTTTGCACCAGTCTTAAACAGTCTCCCACTTTTCCTTTTCACCTAGCATTGAATGATTCAGAATTGGAGGATCTAGTTGGATGGTTGTGGCTGCATAGTATGATAGGTTTGATTAGTGTGCAGTCATCACTGTGTTGTTTAGGCACATTTCAGTTTTTTGTTTCTATTCCCAAGTTTTTGTAAGGCCTGATGCCCAGAGCAGTCTCCTCCCTTTTCTTCTAAGTCTTACCTCTACTCTCGCTTTAATTCAAATTACCGACTGAAGTTAGTTGTGGCCCTCACTTCCCTATGCATTTTTGGCCTAGTTTTCTGAGTAAAACCATATTGTTCTGAGTTTACCTCCATTTTATCACCCTGATTAAATTATTTGTGACATAAAACTGATGGGCATTGGGCTCTACTTCTGTCCCAATCCAGGAGTGACTTCTGACGCTAACATTTCTAGCGTCATTGCTAGGGACGGAGTTGAATATCTTCCTCGGGATTGTATGACAATGATTAACTGATTCTGAAGGTGCATCAAATATCATAACTATTGAGATTTCTACTATTCACCTGGTGACTCCACTGACGCGACTCCGTTGGGCAACCCCATTGTTCCAGCCATGGGTTCTAGAGGCATACATACAAGGTTTAATCCTCAGCTGTCGTTAGCGCCACCTGAAGCTGACCCCGAGAAGATTATCAGAAAGGGAAAGTCCTCTAGAGGAGGTACTTCTACTGCTAAACTAGGTATTTTTGATAATTTTCATGATTTTATAGAAACTCCAACATCTTCATCTCATCTTGTTTATTTACCTTCTGTTGGAGTTTCCTGTAGTCTAAATTTTGCGAGTGTTCCTGCTCAGTTTTCTCCTCCTGATCTTGAATTGGTAGGAGAAACCCTTGTCACTCCCCTCTCCCCCGAGGTGGTACCCCGGCTCAGACCCAACACCTAGTTTAGACCCAACACCTCTGAATATTTTCCTACCTAGGGTTTTACCACCCCTTCTCCTATTACCACGGTTGTTGAAGAAAGGGAAACTTTTGTCCCTTTTAGCCTGCAAACTTGTTCTCCTAATTTTCTATTGTTCCCCTCCCATCCTATCATCTCAGTTCCTGTCTTTCTAATTCATACCTCATCTCCTCCTGGTTCCCCTACACCTATTGTTCCTATCGCAAGTGCTAATCCCCCTCTAAATAGAATGGATGCCATAGTGGTTGCCAGATATTCCCCCTTAATCCTACCTCAGCCTATGAATCCTCTCCCTTCTGGAGATTAGTTGAAATATATTCCTAAATTCACTGGGGACGAGGACATAACTGTGGAAGAGCAACTTTCTTCCTTCTATAGTTACACAGACAACTTGAACATTGAAAATGAAGATGTCTGGATGAGAGTCTTCGTCCAGAGCCTTAATGGTGAGGTAAGGAAATGGTTTATGGGATTGATCCCCGGATCTATTTCCAGGATTGAAGCTCTAGATAATGCATTCCTAAGGCAGTGGGGAGATAAAATAGATTTCATGTATTACATGACAGAGTTTGGGTCCTTGAAGAAAAAGGAAGGAGAGTATGTCTCTGACTTCTCCAAAAGATTCAATAAGATGTATTATAAGATCCCTGCTGAGATAAAACCCACAAAAGCCTCTGCTAAAATATCTTATCCTAATGCATTCGAACCTGACTTATGCCTTCTATTGAGAGAGAGAAGAGCTACCTCCCTAGCTCAAATGCAGGATGTGGCCATAGAGGTCGAATATAATGTATTGGTAGTTGACAGACTGAGAAATAAGACTAATGCAGACAGGATAAAGGGAAGATTTGAAGCCTCGACTTCTAGCCCCTCTATGCCTCACCCTCAAATGGATGAATTGACCAAGATAGTGAAGTCTCTATCCACAGAGATGGAGAAAATGAATGTGTAGGGGAAGCAAACATATAGAAATCCTCAGAATACTGAAAATAAAGGAAATTTCAGGAGGCCAAATAATAATGCTCCCCAGATTATGAAAAGGGACCAGAGGGGAAGAGACAGAGAAGATCAGAAGATTCAGTCCCCTCTTCAAAATAATTTTGTAGCTAATGATGAAGAAGGGGAAATAGACAAGCTTGATCCTGAAATCCACTACTTTGGAAATACTTCTCCTTTTCCTCATCTCACTCAATCAGCATACAAGGAATCTCTCATGGACAGTCAACTAAACGAGCTGAGCAAGGGAGACAAGGCTAGCAACAACCAAAACAAGTATAACTTAAGATCCAAGAAGAAGACAGGAGCACCTGATGTTCCTGAACAAATGACTAGAACGGAGAAACCTGCTAATGAAGAAACAAACAACAACAAAGGCAAGAAGGCACAACCCCTTGTTATAAACCTAAATTTCACCACACATGCTTACTTGTCATCAGGCCAACTCATATCCCTTCTTTTCCAAAACAATGTTGAACAACACTTTGAAAATCCTCTTGAATAAAGGCCCACGTGCCCTAATCCATTACTGCATGCATGTACACGCTGGATGACCCAAAACAACCCACGTGGATTGACAAAAGAATGAAAAAACGAAAGTTGCCAACAGAACAAAAAGCTATGGGTGAGTTAACTGAAACTCCCGGCCATGCATGGCCGAGGGTTCGTCCAAATACCTAGCTCCTTCTAGCCTATAAAACAAGGGGTAGGGGTCCCATTTGGAGAAGGAGAAAAAATATAACAAAGAAATTCTTCCCATTTATGTATTCCCATTGTCCCAACCCTTTAGCCTTCCTTGTGCCAAAGGAGATTCAAAGAAAAGAAGTTGAAGGAAAGAAAAAGAGAAGCCCGGGATCAGGTTCAAGGAGCGGTGGCCGGTCTCAACATTTGTAAGTTGACTCATTTTAAGTAATAAAGAGAATGTTTTTACCGTCCCAATTCATGAACTGTTTATAGTTTGATCAATATATGTTTGGATTTCTAACCCGTTAGTATATAAGTAGTATGCATGCATAGTTGTTGCTTGTCTTGGATGTAGGCCAACTTTGGAAGGAGTATTGTGAACAAGTAATCGAGCACAACGGAGGATCGACATCAAACACCGAGAACGAGGTAGGTTGATCTTTCCATGCATTTACTAAGAAAAGGGAATTTAAATCTAGGGATGAAGGTAGAAAGTAATTTCTATTCGGTCATATTTTCATGCAATGTCTAAACTCTATTTGCTAGTCTGTAGGGTGATTTTCCCCAACAAAAGAATTGGCAACCATAATGGGGAGACTCTCTAGGGTTCTTGGAATTTTATTTAGTTCTTGGGTAGTTTAAAGACTAGTTTTTCTTGCATGTCTTTTCTTTTCGTTTCTGTAAGGTTTGAGCTAGCAGGGAGTCTGGTTTTCCATACCAGCATTCCTTGACTTTTTCTTGACTGTTTTTTTCGAGACCCACAGAGGTACATGTGGTCTGCACAAGGTCTGCATGTGTGTACCCACGCCCTATCCTCTTACAACCTACGTGTGAACGCTAGCTGTAGAGGTAGCAATAGTGTGTATAGTTAAGAGAACCTTAGAGGCAGTCATCCTCTTCCCTATCAGAATCACACATTCTCAGGGGTTTTTTTGGAATTTTGTCTAAGTCTGGTTTGCTAACAATCCTATCTCAGAATTTTTTTTCCTTATCATTTTTTCCTTGCATTATTTTTTTTTCTGTTAGAAAGGGTTTCCAAGCCTTCAAGGGATCTTGGTTATCAATATAAGTGGTCTCTTCCTGGCTTGGTCTATCTGTGTCATTTTTTTTCTCAGAATTTAAGTATACACGTGGCCCGTACAAGGTCAGACCGCGTGTACATGCCCTCTGTCTCTATTCAGCGTGCATTTGCATGCATGCTGCTTGAGTAATAGTCGCGTGCTTGTGTGGGATACTTTTTGTTAGGGGTAAGGCAGTCATCCTTTCCCTTGATAAGAATTATTCCTCTCAGGTGTTTGAATCTCTGTGTGAGCAGTCAATAGCTTAGGATTAATCTTATATTTAGCTTGCTTTTTCTCATTTTAAAAGTTGTCATAAAAATAAAAGAATTTCTACGATTTTTAGACAAGTGTGAGAGTCATTGTTTTTAAAATTGCTAGTGTGTGATTTTTTGACTTGATTCTTTGAGATCTGTGATTTAAGCCAGAATTGTTTTTCTTGGTTTTTGCTTATCAGTATTTTTCCTTTCTTGCTTTACTATCATTTAAAATAAAAATAAAAAAATCTCTCTTTTCATTTTCTTGTTTGGTTGAAGAGTGTGTTTCTGCATTATTAATCTAGGGAAAAGTTGTTTATTTCATAAGTTTTTGCAGTTTACTTAGATCATAAGTAGCTCTTAGTCAAGTGAAATTACTTTGATTTTGTTGTCCAAAATATTAGAAAAGTTAAAAAATATTTCTTTAGAAAAGTTGTTGAAATTTTGCATTCAGTAAAAGTTTTGTTTCTATCTTTTTTCATTCTTTTTTTTCTTTCATCTTTTGACACATCATCAGTTTCACCCTCATACCCCTTAACATAAGAAAAATCCATAAAAGTAATGCTAAATTTAAAATCTACTAGACTTTTATGTTTATAGGGTTCACAAACTAGTTCAGGACTAGGGCCTTTGATTAGGTTGGAGAGGAAACTTTTCAAAGCCATTTAAAATAAAACATTGGATTCTGAGATAGGGAGTGACTAAGTCTAGTTTCCGGAAATTTATCTGGGATCACCCTATAACTTAGGGGATAAACATGAGGTTGCATGCAGAAAGGTAGCGGAGATAACCCCTCCAAAGCTGGACTAATCGTAGTGGAGAACACATATAGAGGGCTTGTTTTAGGATTTCGTTGTTTGCATTTGCCACGGGGCTTCATGGGTCTCAAATTTGTTCGAGGTCCTCATTTGTCTTCTAAAACATTTTCTCTCGATACCCTTGATAGGTTTCGGGCTCGATACCCTGCTCATTGTGGTCTACCTGACTTTCGACTGTACCCACCTGGTGACTGTTCGCGCACTGACAACCTAGTTGCCAATATTTTTAGGGACATACATAGGTGACTGTGGGGGTATACCACAGTACCTAGGACAGACATCAGGCCATGCTTTGCAGAGTATACCTGGAGGGTTCTTCCATGTTCGAGTTGCACTTGCATCGTTAAGTTTCTCTAGTGTTGGTTGTTGTAACTGTTCTTCCAATTAATTTAGTGTTTGCTTATCTAATCTCCTAGGGACTTTTTTTAGCGAGTGTTACTTTTGAACATTTAGACTACCTTAGAGTGTCTTGGATATTCTCACATAGTGGAGGATCCCGAGCTCCGCCAGTCATGAAGGCTTCTTGGCCTATTGTCGGTTACACTGGAGCCACCCCCGCCACCATTAAGGAGAAAGCTAGACCAACAAGGGTCTTATGAAGCGATCGGGTTACAAACCATTGTGCTCGAACAACCCTGAGAGGAATCAATCATTTCAGACCTTGAAGCAACCGCTCTTGGCCCGGTTGAAACTCCAACCACTGATTTCTTGGCACCTTTGATTGTACCAATTCAATTTGACGAGCGCCAGACAGTGTCACACACAACAATGGAAACAAATGTTGTTACTCCTTCTGGGAATTCTTCAATTCCCACCATGGTTGTCACCTTATGAGAGCTTCCATATCCTAACCCACCGTCGTTGGTCTGAGTCACCATGGGCTTGACCAAAACTAATTCACACAGTGGTCCGAACCCGTCTTTGGCAGCAACCACAACCCCTTTCACACCTAGTGCGACAAGTCCTCCATTCTCATACGGGATTCCTAGTTCAGGTACAAGTCCTGTACTTTCCTACTCCACTTTACAGACTTTGGGTATGGGGGCAGGGAGATCTAGCGCTCCTCTGCAAGGTCACATGGGGGGCACTCATGTTCCTTTTAACGCTTTTCCTTATGGAGGAGGTCATATCCCTCCTTCGTCCCCTTCACCTGGTGGCTCGAATCAACAATCTGCTAGGAAACCTACACACTATAGTTTATTTGGAGCGTGGAGTCAAGGACCACCTTCGCATAGTATGCCGGTAGGTTCGACACCATTTTCTTCGAATGGAATGTTTGTTAACAACACATTCTCATCATCCGCTTTCCTGACTAGGGGCAACCCCATTTTTGGACAATCTACTCCTATGCAGGGTACTATTCCTGCACAGGGGGAAAACCTAGCAGGACCTTGGAATTCAGGGCAAGGATCCATTCCCTCCTCCAGAATGTCGATCTGGGGTAATTATTTCCACAATCAATGGAACCCTGGACAAACTACTATGCCTATCCCCACTAGATCGGCATGGGGTAATCCTTCCCAAAGTCCTTCAAATACAATGCATGCCCAACCATCTATGTCCTATTTGGGAAATCAGTCGATGATGTCTCCACATATGAAAAATTCTTAAGCTGGCCAGGGCCATGGTTTCTACCATAATCCGGGCCAGCAACCAAAATTTTCCTGGCAACCTGGTGCTAGTCAAACTCTAGGACCCTTTTTCCTAGGTTATTAGCATCAACCTAAACTACCGTTCCTGGTGACTTTACACTTGCCAGATTTGACAAGGTTGTTGAATGGCACTATTTGTCATGATCCGCATTGGCCTCCTATGCTAACGAAGTTGACTTCAGACATTTCAAAGTTCGAAGCCAAGCCTAACGAAAATCCAGGTGATCATGTGACTACCTTCCATCTTTGGTGCTCATCTAACTCATTGAAATATGACTCCGTACAATTGCGATTGTTTCAACGTACTCTCATTGGAAGTGCTGTGAAATGGTACATTGAGCTCGATCGCTCAAGATACTCTTCTTTTGGCGAACTGGTGATGGCTTTCCTTAACCATTTACAATTACCTGTGAGATATGACGCTGGCACAGAGCTTCTTGCTAATTTCGAATAGACAACAACGGACCATATCTCTGATCACATCCGAGAATGGAGACGTCAGAAGAGTTTAATCAAGGTACCAGTCCCACCAACATTCCTGCTTGAGTGGTTCCTTATGTCTTTGGTCCTGCAGTTATCCAAATACGTTGCGATGTCAAGAGTTTTCTCTGAAGAATATACCATCATGAGGGCTCAACAATTTGATCTCATCTATTCTTAGTCTGGTTTATTATAAAACATCTTTCCAGATGCGCCACATTCAATACTAGATAAAACTAGACAGAGAGTTGGACCACATGCCGATGGTATTGTTGGTTCCACACAAGCAAAGCCTGCTAAGAAATTGACAAAGGAATTGCAACAGTTATCTATACAACACACAGCATCTAACCAAACTACTTCTTTGGCTGCACCCCCTACCAAAACGTCGAAAGTACACATTGTGCAGTCGACTAACCCAAAGGCCACCCAACAGCCTGAAGGGAAGAAAAAACAACGAAAGAAGGGCAAGGGGGATAAAAAACCCAATGATAATGCTGGCATGGACAACACTGAAAAATGGAAGCTGAGGCATCCATGCAACTTGTGCGTGGAAGACCACCCAACCCATCTATGTCCTCGACTTGCAGAGGCCCAAAAAATTTTCACACAACAACAACAGGTGGTGTTGACTAACCCATTTCAACATGGGAAAAATCCAACGCAAGCCTCTGCAAGCACGTAAGGGGGCAGCCAATAAATTTGCTCGCCTCCAAACAACCCCTCATCCACGAACGTATATATGGTTAGGGGTGATGCTTTCATATCGACTAGAGCACACGATTATAGTAAACCAAGTGCTTCTAAGAAGAGTAAAGAAGCCGAACTCCCATCTCTTCCTCTATAGATTGAGAAGACGTTGGGAGAAACAATGACATGCGTTCCAGAGGGTGCCTTTAAGAAAGCTTCTCATAACCCAAAATCAAGGGCCACCCATAACTACTCTGTGGTGGAGTATTTATCATAAACCCCTTGTGTGATGTCTGCTTTGGAGGTCCTCCAAAGCTGCCTTGCTCAGAGGAAAGCCTTGTTAATCGCTTTGGGCTTAACTGAGACTTATAATCTAGGTACCATCATGTTAGATACAACTGACTTAAAACCTCGTCTACCTTACCACGTAGCATTTCAGATAGTAGTGGCTTACCCCACAAATTTTTTTACATGGAATATATTTCGCACGGTGGTCGACGAGGGTGCCTCGACATGCGTTATTTCGTTGGCATGTTGGAAGACCATTGGCCAACCCATTTTGTCTCCATCACCTACTCTCCTCACTGCTTTCGATGATCATTCGTTTTGACCACATGGCATCGTTCCTTCTTTCCTCGTGCAGTTAGGAGGGAAAACCGTGTGTGTCAAAGTAGAGGTAGTCGATGCTCCCCTCGACTATAGCCTATTGTTAGGATGAAGTTGGACTTATTCTATGCAAGCTGTAGTTGCTATTGTTTTCCAGGTCTTGTTGTTTTCAGATGAGGGCCGGATAGTGACCATCGATCAATTGTCTTTCTCCAGACCTAACCCAGCTTTGGGGGAATCCATGGTCCCGATGATTCATAATCCTCAACCATGTGTCGTCAACGTAGGAGTTGGTTTTTTCCCATCCTTGATGGGTACCTTTGATTACCCACCTCCTCATGGCAATATTAAATTTATATCCAATCACCATAAGGTTGAGATTTTTCAAGTTTTTTCATTCCGTACGACTTACTTCGAGGATCCATTGGATACTTCCTTCTCCATCGGCCACGATGGATGAGACAGGGCACCCAGGCATGTCCATGCCCTTGTCTGCCACTGAAGTAGTGTACTCTTTGGTCCAACAAACTTTAGCTAACTCTGATCCGACTCCTGCACAAGAGTTAGATCCTCTTCTATATCCTATTTGGGCTCAGGGTTCTCTCGCTAACATTGATTCGTTAGACTTAGTCTTGCCTTTTGATGAAGCTGTAATTGAAGCAATGACTAGTCCAGACAAACCTTGGGAAGATATTCATCACATATAATATTTTCTCCCAGAGTTAAGCCAAATCAAAGCAGGAGAATTCACCATGACCATGACGGGAGATCAGTCGTGTCCTATTAATCTCTTAGCTACACATGAAATTGATGTTGAGGGAAATATGGAAACTATCGCTGAAACTATACCAATAAACATCTTTCGAAACCCTGGAGTCATGGAGAACATCTTCATCGGAGAGGATTGCTCCCCTGAAGAGATTAAAATCTACACGGATCTTTTCAAATAATTCCATGACATTTTTGCCTGGTCTTATGAGGAAATGCCAGGCATCAATCCAAAAATAGTTGAACATGAAATCACACCTTATCCTGATGACAAGCCTGTTCAACAGAAGCTTCATCCAGTTAATCCCAAGAAAGCAATAGCCATCAAGAGTGAGGTTGAGAAATTTCTAAAGTTAGGTTTTATCTATCCCATCCATTTGACTCAATGGGTGTCAAATCCTGTGCCAGTCAATAAAAAACAAGGCACGATTTGTGTATGTACTGATTTCTGTGATTTGAACAAGGCATGTCCCAAAGATAATTTTCCAATGCCATTCATCGACCAGATCATTGATGAATAAGATGGTTGTGAAGCCTTTTCTTTCATGGACGGTTTTTTGGGATATAATCAAATCCAAATCAAACCCGAAGACCAACACAAAACGGAATTCATTTGTCCTTGGGGTACATTCACATATCGTAAGATGCCTTTTGGTCTTAAAAATGCTGGAGCCACATTCCAACGAGCCGTGTCTTTTTATTTTCATGATCTCAAGCATATAGTCGAGGACTATATAGATGATTTAGCATCATGATCTCACAAGATATCGGATCATCCCACACACCTTAGACTTATCTTTGAATGCTGTCACTACTTTAGGATTCGCTTAAATCCAAACAAGCGTAGCTTCTGCGTAACATCAGGAAGTTTGTTAGGTTTCATCGTACCAACAACAAGGATCATGGTCGATCCTCTCAAGGTGGAGGCAATAATCCAGTTTCCCCCCCTATGCACAATCATTCAACTTCAGAGTCTACAAGGCAAGGCAAACTTTTCACGATGATTCATCGCCAACTATGCCGAAATCACCAAGGTCTTTATGTGCTTACTGAAGAAAGATGTTCCTTTTTACTGGGATGATGCCACTCAATGCTCTTTCGATGCATTAAAACATGCCCTCACAATGGCCCCTCTGATACGACCACCTAGTTATAACAAAGATTTCTTATTATATCTATCTGCCGCAGAGTCAACCATTGGCATGGTTTTAGTTTAGGAAGATGATTTGTACTCAGAATACGTGATCTATTACCTGAGCCGAGGCCTCGTAGGACCGGAACTCAATTATTCTCATATAGAGAAACTTGCATTGGCAACAGTTCATGTTGTTCAACGGTTCCGTCATTATGTTCTGTTTCGCAAGACCACTGTCATTGCTATTGTGAATCCATTCCAGTACATGTTGACACGACGGGTTATAGGCGGAAAAATCAGTAGATGGATAGTCATCCTCCAGGAGTTTGACTTAGACTTCGTTTTAGTGAAGTCCAAAAAGTCATTGGTCTTCGCAGAGCTTATGTAGGAACTTCCGGTTGAGTCAGCTGATGTTGTGCTTGAAGAATCACCTATCCCGGGAGATATGTTTTTTATCACATCTTCAGATCCCTAGTACGGAGATATACTTATCTATCTCTAGACTTTAAAGTGCCCCACTTCTTCTTCTCATGATGAGCGTCGGCATATACACCATCAAGCTAAGAATTATCTCATACTTGATGATACATTGTATTGGAGAGGTGTAGACTACATCTTACGTCGATGTCTCACACATGAGGAGGTAGTTATCGTGCTCAACGATTACCATACCAGAGCTTGTGGTGGTCATTTGTCTGGGTTGGCAACAACCCAAAAAATTCTACGAGTAGGTTACTTATGGCTGACACTTATCAAAGATTGTATAGAATTGGTGAAGAAGTGCCATCCATGCTAAATCTTCTCTCGGAAGATGAGGGCACATCCTGCTCCCTTTTTTCCTGTCATCACAGTTGGTCCCTTCACCAAATGGGGGATTGATTACACTACTTGCAACCCCCATTCAGCAAGGGGGCACTGCTATATCATCGTAGCTGTTGACTACTTCACTAAGTGGGTCGAAGCTATGCCAACATTTAAATATGATGGAGAGACTGCAACTCTCTTTTTATTCAGCCAAATCATAGCAAGGTTCAGCGTCCCGAGAGAGATTGTTACTGACCATGGAAGTCACTTTCAGAACCAAATTATGACCGAATTAACATCAAATCTTGGTTTACGGCAAGAGCATTCATCACCCTATTACCCCCAAGCCAATGGGCAGGTAGAAACTGTAAGAAAAACTCTTAAGACTATTCTACAATGAACTATCAACTCAGCCAAGTCAAATTGGCATTTGATGTTATACTCGACATTATGGGCTTACCGAACATCAGTTAAGACTGCAATCAGTTTCTCACCTTTCCAACTCGTTTACGGGCTGGAGGCAGTCTTTCCCATCGAATGTCAAATTCCATCTCTGAAATTGGGAGTACAGTTATTGCCAGACACTTCTCCACTTGAAGAACGGTTAGTACACCTTGAGCAGCTTGATGAACAGCATCGCGATGCGTCCCTAGCCAAGGAGGCTCATAAACATAAGTTCATGTGTCAATAAGATAGGTCCGTTCATCCTCAGGTTTTTTCTGAGGGCGACCTTGTCCTGGTTTACGACCAAGACAAGGACCCCCTGGGGGCAGGCAAGTTTAAACCCATGTGGTTCGGACCCTTCATTTTTAAGGAGGTTATAAAAAAGGGTTCTTATCGTCTGGTTGATTTTGAAGGGAATGCTTTCGCGGAGCCTAGAAATGGGCTCTACCTCAAGAAGTATTACTCATAGCATGGTCACTGTGGGTAACTTTTTGTAACATATGTATAGTCTTGTGTACTATTACTTTTTACGTTTCTTTTAGAACGTGTTATGGACGTGTCATTAATGTTATCTTTCATCATTATGGTAGATGTCAAGTGAATCTGAGGCATTCGTTGGGTATGCTGACGGTGCTAGTCGACACATGCGGAGGCTTGCCTCCGCAGCTTGGGTGATCTTCACACCACAGGGTCAGTTTTTATCTTCTGGAGGTATATGCCTAGGTGACACCACAAACAATGTTGTTGAGTATAGTGTAGTTATTGAGTTTCTTCGTGACGCTTTGTCATTGGGTATCTCTCGTCTCTAGGTCTATCTAGACGCTCAACTGGTTGTGTCGCAACTAAATAGAATATACCGCGTGCACGATCCTACTTTACAGTGACGATTCCTTAGGGTATGTCTCTTGGATCGCAACTTTGATTATATTACAAATTTTCATGTTCCTTGGAGTCTAAATCAAATCACAGATACTCTAGCTAATCATATTTTAGATTGGCATCTCGCTCACATATAAAAAGATCATGATCACACACATGTAAATACATTTTGGTACACATAATCCATAAGACACGAAAAGAAAGAAAAACCATATATGAACATGATAAAATCCTCAGAGTACATAGATTGGCGCAAGTGCCTCACAAGTGGGAACCATAACGAGGAAACCATAACGAGTCACCGGGCTTATGCCCTCAAAAAATATATACAATAAGGTGCTCGTCGCACATAAAAAGTTTAAAAGTCTGCTCAGGGCCTGTGGGCCCTGTTATAATCATGTACAACTTGGGCTAAATGCCTAAACAATCGGACCCATGTCCGAGGTGCCCCTACAACGTGAGTCTGCATGGAGGGCGGCAAGTCCTCTATCTCTGCCATGGGAACTGTGCGAGTGAGAGCAGTGAAGTTCCGCTCAATCCGCCTAAGAACCCTCTCAGCCTCCCCTGCTGGGAGGTTCCCTGCCACTGCTGCTCCCCCGGCAGTGGCAGCTGCGGCCTCTGGC